>JAOTBA010070717.1:0-11382 GCA_025629845.1 Erythroxylum squamatum | reverse complement strand
CTTTATCGTGGGATACTCGTCGGAGCGACCTTCAGGTTTCCCGTTGTGTACCCTACGGTGAGGGGGCGCTACAGACAAAGAAAGGAGAAAGGAAATTGAGTCTTTTGTGCATTTCTTGTATTTTAACACTCTTAAAATTGCACTTGAAATACTGCTTGTGACCTTTAAACTGAAATGAACTATTACAAAATGATAATCTGATTGCAAAAATAAGTTTGTTATTGACATTAAACTTAAACAACAACTTCTTAGATTGTTGCTGAATAGGTTGGAATGCTCTTATTCACAAGTTGTTTATGATAGTTTTCTAACTTGATGAATTGCTTTGTCCAAATTTGTTTATGGATCTGTTTAGCTTGCATGAGAATTAGAACAGTGTCGTAATGGAGTTCACGAGAAACTAGATCCTCAGAAGATAGCTAATCAACAAGGTAAGCATATATACATTTTTCTGACAGAAAGTTCACTTCCATTCTGGCTTTTGATAAGGATACTCCTCCACTATTTATTTCATGACCAATTTTTAGAGTATTTTGGTTACAAGTTCCTTTAGTGTTAATAACCATCTGTTTTTTAACCTGTACCTGAAAAATCCTGCTCTCTTCTTAGAGTTCTCGCTTTTGAATTTGCTTGAGGAAGGTGAACCAAATGGAAAACTAGAAAACAGTATGATAGCTGAAACTCATGTTGCATTTTCAGTTGAAGGTACTATTTTGCTATCTTAGAACACGAAGAATACTTTTTTGCTGAACAACTGTTTGAAACTTATGTTGGATCCTCATGTTGCTGTTTTGCAGGTCAAGTTTCGGTAAAGTGGGAGTAGAAACACCTGTCCACTCACCTCAACCTAACAGGTAATTTTACTTTGTTGAAAATCTGAGATAGATTTTTTTTAATAAATGAAGTCTGATAGTAGTTAAGATAAATATGGATTTACTGCAATCATTAATGTGTTTCTCAGATATAATTTCAATAAATGAAGTTTGATAGTAGTTGAGATAAATGTGGATTTGTTGCAATCATTATTGCGTTTATCATATTTAGTTTCATTAAATGAACTATGATAGTAGTTGAGATAAATATAGATTTGCTGCAGTCTTTACTGTGTCAACCGAAGTATATTGTAGGTGTCATTATCTATTATAGAAAGTTGCATTAATTTTGTAGAGGCTGTAGCTACTCTTTGTATTTATTGCATTTAACTCCATTTATTACTCCCCATTGCCCCACCCTCTCTTTTCATCTTGAAAATGGAAAAGCTCAACACAATCTTACATTACAACATACTTATATGCAAAACTCTCCCTATATTTCACTGATACGCAGAGTGAAGAATGGTACAACAGTTTGTCAATCGGATTTTGACCAGTGACACCTTCTTTAGTAAGTTGATTCTCTCTCTTCTTCCTAAACACTTGTTAGTCACCATTGTTAGTTGTTCTCCTTCATCATTGTTTGTTGTTCCTGCCAACAATTTTCTTTAGGTTGTGTGGCTTATGTTATTTGGTATGTTATGGAAATAGAATGAATGAGATAAACGGATTGAGCCGGAGAATTGTGATTATGATAGTGGCTACAGGAGTTTGAAAGACGAAATAAAAAGCAAAGAAGAAAAAAGGGCTTATGTGTTGAGTTTTAATAGTTTTATAATGTCCGTAATCTTAGCCATTGTGTTTTAATAGTTTTGATATTTCTATTTATATAGAGATTAATCTTCCAAATATTCATACTGTCAAACAAGGCGCATGAATATTTTGTTTTATTTGACAAACACTCATGTTTCTGAAATGTTGTATCAAACTTTATAAATTTCTTATTCATAGTAAATATGCAATCCTAAAAGGACACATTCGCACAAATATTTTTTTTATTTGATGCACATTCATGTTTAAGATGGTTTTCTCTAGATTTTTTATTCTTCTCTGAATCTTGTTAATATGGTTTTGTAATAATGCATTAAAACTTGATTATTTAATATTTGCAAATTTATATTTATCTTTTTCTAATATTATTTAATTATTTAATAGTTCTTTTGTTACCAAAATGAAGTAGTATTTTCTTAAATTATTATATATAAATAAACAGTAATTTAATAGACAAATATTTAATAAATTTCTTATTCACAATAAATATGCAATCCTAAAAGGATACGTTCGCACAAATATTTTCTTTTACACTCATGTTTATGAAATTGCTAATCAAATTTGTCAATTTTAGTGAACAAAAAAATACTATTATTTTTTATAATGACCACGTTAATTTAGATCTCTCTCCTATCATTTCACTGAAGCCTAGCTAGCAACTATTTTGTTTTATCCCTAGCTCTCTTTTTTCTCTCTTTTCATTTTCAAGTTTAAGATGATTTTCTCTAGATTTTTTATTCTTCTCCGAATCTTGTTAATATGGTTTCATAATCATGCATTAAAACTTGATTTAATAGGTTTCTAATATTATTTAATTATTTAATAGTTCTTTTGTTGCCAAAATGAAGTAGCATTTTCTAAAATTATTATATATAAACAAACAGTAATTTAATAGAAAATATTTTTATAATATAATATTTTAAATAAAAATATATTACAATAAAATTTGATTTTTGAATAATATTCACAAGTTAATTCAATTACTCATTTTAAATTAAAAAATCAAATAATTTTAAATTAAGTAATTAATAAAAATATATCAATGATAAAAGTAATTATATATTTGTTTTGTTGGAATGGTCTAATTGCAACCAATTTAAGTAACAAACTAGTGAAATTAATTGCAAATTGATTAACTACTATATAATCTTCTCTCATCTTGTATGATTAGATGACATCATCCTAAAAAAGAAACAAATGAGAAAGTCAAGGGGGAATGATATAGGTAGGGTTCGTTAGCCAAAAGAAACACTTTTTATCTTTTGTCACATTGGTAACCAATATATTCAAAGGAGTAAGGGAAAACGTGGTGGAGTTATTTGTCAAAGGATACCATAGAAGAAGGTGGAGGAAGAGTTTCACAAAGCAACCAACTCACAATGGGATAAAACTAAGCTTAAAAATAAGTTTGATTGGATGAGAACTAGATGAAGTCTTTGGAAACAGTTGAAAGGGAAAGAAATGGGATTAGGATGGGACTATAACAAAGGAAAAATTGTTGTTAGTGAGGAGTGGTGGAATTTGAAGATTAAGGTTAACCCATTTTAAGTTATTTTCCCTTTACTTTAATGCTAAATAGTTAGTTAAATATAAGTTAATTATTTTTTTTGTAAGAGAACAACAATTTTAAAACATTTAAAGAGGAAGGGCTTGAACCTGAGATTGAATATAAGTTGGATAAACGTTTTGGATGTTTGGCCCCGAGAGAGATTACATTTTGTCCTGTGGCTGACCCTCCACAAGAACAACGAGAAGTTGAGGAAGTATATGTTCCTTCTCCACCTTATATTCATAATGCTCATCATCAATTGTCAGGCTATCATGATCATAAGAATATAGATGAGACTAGTAGTCTAAACAATTATCATGTCACTGGTGATTGGGAAGAGGTTTGGAGAGAAACTACCCCGACCTTGCATCTACTCCTGTTGCTACCCCTCAAGCTTCACATGATGAAGGGACTGAGAGAAGAAAATGCAAAAGGGTTTTGGAGAATGATAGTTTACAAAGCAATAAAAGTGCAAGAACTGATTCAACTAAAAGGGTAGGAAGATCTGCAACAATGTACGAGAGGCTTGACGATATGATGCAATTGATTCAAGAGAGACAGAGTACAACAATGCAGATGAATACTTGTATTATGAAAATTTTGAATACGATGAACATTGGTGTATCACAAAGTATTAATGCAGGTGCATCACATCAAGATGTTACAAATGCTTTGGGAAAACTATGTACTTAGCCTGATTTAGAGACTGGGACTCCTGAATTTTATTTTGCTTGCATGTTGATTGAAGATCTGCAAAGGAGGGCCATTTTTTTTGATTTACCCGATGATACAAAGAGAGTTGAATACATAAATTTTATGTATGAGTATGACAAAAAAACATTAAATATAGTTTCTATGTATGCATTACTATGTTTAATTTATTTTTTTTATTATTTGTGCACTTATGTTGACATGGTATGTTTTAAGACATTATGAACTTGGTTAGCTTATACTATGTTATCTTGTTGGTATTCTATAATTTTATTATGTGTTATATTATTTATTTCTTTATATTTAGACATATAAGTGTCTTGTTTATTTAGCATATAATTTTACTTGTTGATTTGTAGGCATGGATGATAATGTTATGCAAACTGCAAATTAAGCAATTTTTGGACAATAAGAATGGGTTTTGGGATTCGGTGGCTTGTGTAGCGGATTATATGGGTGTATATTTTTTTAACCACATATACAAAGAACCATGCATGACTTCCTATCAAACAGGAGAACTATGTATGAATGAATTATTGAATGGTCATGAAAAACAATGTTTTAATACATTTATGATGAATCAAAACACATTTCGTCAATTATGTATAGTTTTGGAAAACAATTATGGTTTGAGACCTTTGGATAAGATGTCTACTTTGGAGAAAGTCGGTTTATTCGTGTATGTCCTAAGTAAAGGTTTCCCTAATAGAGATATCCAAGAGCGATTTCAACATTCATGTGAAACTGTGAGTAGAGTTTTTAAAGAAGTTTTGAGTGCTATAGATGGATTTTCAAGGGATATACTCGTACCAAAAGATCCCAAATTCAAGGAGATTCTACAACAAATTGCTAATGATGCTAGAGACATGCCACATTTTATGGTAATTGAATATGTTTTTCCTCCCTTCATTATATTTTTCATTGAAAATGTTGTTTTATCATCTTATGATCATTGTTTTATATTAGGATTGCATTGGAGCTATTGATGGTACATATATAGCGGTAGCTGTTGAAGAGAAAGATCAAATGAGATATAGAGGACGGAAAGGTATACCAACTACAAATGTATTGGCAGCATATGGCTTTGATTTACTATCTACATATGTTTTAGTGGGTTGGGAGGGATCAACACATGATTCTTGTATTTTCCTTGATACAATCGATAATCCGAGACTTAAATTTCCAAAACCACCAATAAGTAATTTTAAGATTTGTAGGATTTGCTATTCATGATTCAGACTTTTTACGATATCATCTATGCTAATTATATTTCCTCTATGGACTCTCAGGTAAATGTTACTTGGTTGACAAAGGCTATATGGGAAGAGAAAGATATTTGACACCTTACCCAAAGACAAAGTATCATCAATCAGAGTTTCGTGGTGCAAATATAAGAGGATCTCGAGAAGTTTTTAATCAAGCTAATTCATCCTTTAGAAGTTGTATTGAAAGGGCTTTCGATGTTTTTAAAGCTTGATGGAAGATATTGGAGAAAATGCCTAAATATTCATTGATGTATCAAAATAGAATAATTTGTGCAACTTTTGCGTTGCATAACTATATTAGAAGAAGTACAATTGGTGACCCAACTTTTAACATCATCGATCAAGATCCTGAATTTATACCTCCAGATGTATAAATAGAGAACTTGGAAGATGACAACTATTCGTGAAGATATTGCTTCTAGTTTAATGGCAGTTTGACGTTATTCTTAAATTGTTCTAAATCTTGGCTTTAAATGACGGTGTTCATTTCTTTTGCTTTATTTGGATTGTGTTGTTAAACTTCATTTGGATCGTTATATTTTATGTTTGGATGTATCATCATCATTATTATGATGATGATGATGATGATGATGATGATGATTATTATTATTATTATTAGTATTTTAATTATTATATGTTTTTATGATTTATGTTTTTTATTAAAGTTATAAACTTAATTTTTGTAAAATTAAATATCTAAAATCTAAATTCTTATAAGAATATTCAACGAAACACTAAGAAATATAATACTCATGCCCGTATAATTTTTTAAAATCATGCCCTTTAAGTTATTTTACGCATCAACAGTTAATACTAAATAGCAAATTTTACCAAATATGTTTAATAAATAACTGATATTATCTGCTGGTCAAATTAGCTGACATAATCAGCTATCAGTTAACTGCTGATAGAATCAGCTAACAGCTAATACAATTTGCTGCTTGCCAAATATGGCCAAGTTTTTGTGGATTCACAGGTCCCAGGGATTAAGTTGAGTTGTTAAGGGTCCAATAAAGGGAACCAGGATGTAGTGGACTTCTCACCTTGGGAAAGAAACTTCAGTCACCTTCTGAGCATAGTCTGGTTGTCCCCTTCTAACACTTGTGACGAGCATGGTTTCTTGCAACTTTCTCATACTTGGGTGCTCTGAGAGTTGGTAACTCATCAGCTGACGCACCTTGAGTGCAAGTCACTTGCTATATGGGAGTTTCTTGTTGAGCCCCTTCTGTGTGTTGGCTTTTGTGTTTCGGGGGTTAGGTTTGTTGTTGTTTGGGTTTTATTCCCGTTTTAGTCCCTCTTTTTGGTAGTCTATTAGCGGGTTGATGTTGTGTATTTCGGCTTTTCGCACAGGAAGGGCTATTTTTCTTTGCTATGGTTTTTGCTCGGATTCGGGGTCTCCCCGTTGCATGTACTTTATTATTCTTTTATTCTAATTTTATCTACTTACTGATTTACCAAAAAAAAATAAAGGGAACCAGGTGCCTTAACCACCTTATGGTTGTTATTTGTTGTCATGTGCATAATAATATCGTAACCGTGTCTATCGACATCCTTTATGATAATTTGCATGTTTAATTTCCATCCTTATGGAGGTAGCGGCAGGATTAAGTTTGTCACAGCCCAGACCATCCGATTGCAGATATTGTTCACTTCGGGCCAAGGCCTTCGTGCCAAGCACCATCAGGGTTTTGTTTTTCCACAGAACTTCCTAGGAGGTCACCCATCCTGATACTGCTCTTGCCCTAGCACGTTTAACTTCGGAGTTCTGATGGGATCCGGTGCATTAGGGCATGGAAAACGCGTATGTAAGAGGAAGGTATCCACACCCTTATAAAAAGTGCTTCGTTCTCCTCCCCAACTGACGGGGGATATAGCTTATAGCCTTAGTGCTACCAGGATATCTCCTCCCTCGTGGAGGCCCAGCGTCCTCGCTAGCCCATTGGCTCGAATACTGGCTCTGATACCAATTATAACAGCCCAGACCACCAGTTTGCAGATATTGTCCGCTTTGGCGTGAAGGCCTTGACCCAAAGCGGACATTATCTACAAGCAGGTGGTCTGGGCTGTTACAATTTGAGGGTGCTTGGCACGAAAGCTTTGGCCCAAAGTGGACAATATGTTTAAGCGGGTGGTCTGAGCTGTTATAATTAGTATCAGAGCTAGTACCCAAGCCGATGGGCCAGCGAGGATGCTGGGCCTCCACGAGGGAGGGGATACTCCGATAGCACTAAGGCTATGAGCTTTATCCCACATCGGTTGAGAAGGAGAATGAAGTACTCCTTATAAGGGTGTGGATACCTTCCCCTTGTAGAGGCATTTTTCATGCCTTAACGCACCGGATCCCATCTAAACTTCAAAGTTAAACATGCTAGGGCAAGAGCGGTATCAAGATGGGTGATCTCTTGAGAAGTCCTGTGGAAAAAAAAACTGTGAGGGTGCTTGGCACGAATGCCTTGGCTCAAAGCGGACAATATCTGCAAGCAGGTAGTCTAGGCTGTTACAATTAGTATCAGAGCCAGTACTCGGGCCGATGGGCCAGCGAGGACACTAGGTCTCCAAGAGGGAGGGGATATCCCGGTAGCACTAAGGCTATAGGCTCTATCCCACATCAGTTAGGGAGGATAACGAAGCACTCTTTATAAGGGTGTGGATACCTTCTCCTTGTAGACGCGTTTTTCATGCCTTAACGCACCGGATCCCATCAGAACCCCAAAGTTAAACTTGCTAGGGAAATAGTAGTACCAAGATGGGTGACCTCCTGGGAATCCTGTGAAAAAACAAAACCGTGAGGGTGCTTGGCATGAAGGCCTTGGCCCAAAGCGAATAATATCTGTAAGCGGGTGGTTTGGGCTGTTACAAGTACTATCTGCAATTACATTGTCATGCATAGATTCATATGCTTCACCTGGTGTCTCATAGGCTTCGTCTGGTGTCTTAGACTAAACACTTCGTCTGATCCGTCTTATTCACCTTTTACTAAAGTATCGTCTTGATTTGATGATTTGTGCTACTTACATTTGTCTATGCACTAAATACATTCATCAAAACAATTCACACACTTCTATGATTATTATTATTTGACTTTCAACAAAATTAATAGAAGAAGTGAAGTCTTCTTGACTTAATAATCTCCCCTTTTTTGATGATAACAATAATCATAATATTAGAAGATAAAAAATAATGTTCAGACGAAAAATAAAGATAATAGTCAGATGAATAATATTCAGACGAGATTAAAGCAAGATATACAATGATAAACAAAAATTGCTAATGCTTTCTACTGTTCTCCCCCTATTTGTTATTAATAAAAAAAGATAGTTCATTTTAGACGCTTCAAAATTTTAGAAAATATTTGTTGAATGTTAGTGCGGATCATCTTGAGGTCTTCTTCTATAGAAACACGTAGAAGTGCTATCTTCTCATGAAGATCACCCACTGCATCACCTAGTTTATCAACCTTAGTATTAATTTCTTCAATGTTTTTAGCTAAGGCTTCCTGAACTTCTATCTACTTGTGACTAGCTTCATTCCATTTGATGAAATTCTTCAAGAACTCCGAATTAATAGTAACATCTTGTAGTATTTCACTAAGTGGATGAGTGTGTTCAAAAACAAATTATTTTCTAGCTGAATCGTCTAATTTTATGATTTTAATTGAGGGTAATTTGAAAGGTTGTTTTCCTTCAGGGATATCAAGATCATTAGGTTTAGGTAATTTGTAAATCGGTTGCCCAAGAAGGTGTAAAATAGATTTAACTGAAGAAATGAAACCTAAGGGTTTGAAATGAATGAGTAAATGCACAAAGGTTTCTAAGTTAAAATCAATACCTTCAATTATAATACTTTTGTACCTTCCTTCTGATACTGTGCCAACTACCTTGAAACTTTCTTCTTTGGTAGATGCTCTAAAATTACTTCCTGATTCCCTTGATATGTGATGTGATACATAGAAACCTACAGTTTAAGCTGCATGACATATATTGTTTATGTTCTTCACTGCCACTTGAATCTCTTTTTCTGTGATATCATTTTCATGTCCTTCAGGAAAATTCTTCTTCTTTCCTTTTTGTTTGCTTATCACTGGTGCTGAGCATCTAGGTTGTACATCTGGTACAATCTTGATTGTCGTTCTGCTTGTTATTGGATAGATTGTATAAGGAACTTTAGTAATCTTCAATGGATATGGTTCTGTCTTTTCATCTCTCAGAGTACTGTATAGTCTTCGTTCTTCAGGAATTAGAAGATGTATCATTTGATAATTTACTGTTATAGATTCAACTTGAACATTAACTGACTGTTTAGGAAGTTCTCTGATGATAATTGAACTTCTGTTACGATCAGGTATTGATTCTTCTATGAACTTCATCTTCAAATCTTCTTTCTTGATCAGTTGAGGAGGGTTGTAGGGTACTAGCTGTTGTTTAACAACCTGTGTCTTTTTTGGAACATCAGATGATGAAACCTTCTTCTGAACAAGTTTTGTCTTCTTTTGTTCTTCTACTAATTTGAAGAAAGTTGTTGTTGAGACTTCTTCTTCTCAAATACTAACTTCCTTTTTATCTCTATCTCTCCAGATGATTGTGATAACTGAGTCTGGGGGATAGAGACAATTGGTTTGGTAGGCTACTGTTGTTTCCCTTGCTCCTTTTTACTCTCAAATTCTCCACCAAGAATCAGAACTTTCTGCTTCTTTTGTTCTTGTTGTCTTAAGGTCATTAATCTTGGTGACCTTCATGACTTCTCGGGCCTTTCTGATTGGATTATTGAACCTTTCTTTCCTTCCTTTCTGGAAACATCTTGGCTTGTATCTACACATCAGACGATTGTTCAACCTTTTTCTCTACTGATATTCTTCCAGACGATCTAGGTTTTGCTTGTATTTCTGACGGAACATTTTCTTTCTTGCTTAGTCTTACTGAAAGCTCCCCCTTAGACTGTGCTTTCGGTGTAAAATCTACGTCCACTTTGACTTCAGTCTTGATCCCTATTTTGTAAATAATAGAGGCATTGATAACACTCTTAACATTCAACTTTACTCTATTTCCTCTATCAAGTAGAATTCCAGATTCTTTGAAGAATCTTGTTAATAGCATACTGTAAGATAAAAAAACTACTCTTCATATGATAATCCTCCCTAGCCTTTATCATGTACTTCAAAATCAAGAACGGAAGAATTACCAGTTGGTGAGTGAGTAGATGAAATAGACAATGTTCATCATTCATTATCACCAAGTCCTTTGATCTTGCTCTTGGTAAGATACAATGGAGAAGAAGTGAATGAAGAACCCTAGCCTTCGGAATGAGGGTTAAAGACTTCTTGACTCCTGGATTACTAGATCCATATAGTTGTCGATCGATGTAGGCTTTGTCTATATGACTTTAAGCAATCCAATCTGTATTGTTGAACAGTTATGCTCCTTCATTTGGACACCCAATAGCCTTCACAACAGAATCTTGTGTGATTATTACCAACAACCCATCTCCTATCGATACCAAGGTGTTATCTACCACCTTCACATTCTTCCAAAACTCATATACCTTCACATTCTTCCAAAACTCATATACTTCATTCAAATACACTGTCTCCTGGATGTTGAAGAAGTTCTTCCAACCAACTGCTTCAATCTCAGGTTCGATATTCATCCGATTATTCTTCAAAGAAGTAAAATCGACGAGTCGCCCATAGATAAGAGATTCGGCATTTTTAATATGTAAAAGATAAACACTAAACACAGAGATGTATTTCGCTTAAAGAAACGAGGTTCGTATAAAAATGAAAGAAAGACATGAAATGAAATAAGACGGATTTGAAGTTTAGAACAGAGGGTTTGATCGTCTTTGTTAAGAGCACTCTGAATAAGTCGGTTTCAAAGTTTTTCAAGAAAATTCTAGAGTGCAAGGTGTTGCAGATTCTGAGATGATTTCCTTTTTATATACACTCTTGAAAAGTTAGCATTTGTAACATTTTTAACTGATCCTCTAGTAATCATGAAATTTAACCTACCAAGTGAAAATTTACCATTACTATATAATCTGAAAACTTACGACTTTTCAGCTTCTTCAGAACTAATTGTTTGGATTATAGAGTTTCAGACGAATGGTCATTTAACATTACCATATTAAGATTCTGTCTGATATCCTTGAATTTGTCTTCACTTAAGGGTTTGGTGAAGATATCTGCCCATTGTTGATTTGTCTCAACAAATTGTAGATT
>JAOTBA010070672.1:0-11386 GCA_025629845.1 Erythroxylum squamatum | reverse complement strand
TGTGAGATTATCAGAGAACATTGTTGCTTCCATTGATCTAGTGGTTGAAACCACTCAAGAAATGTCCATAACAAAGAACTTCCATTGTTTATGTCACAGAGATGTTGATTAAACATTGTGGGACTTCCAAAAGAGTTATGTTCACGAAGAAACTGATGCAAATAATAAAACAAACTCATACAAGCAAGTGATGCAACTTCAGAAACACTAGTGAGTGTACTAGTAATAGGAGGAAAAGATTTATTTGTGAAGGCAAAAAGAGGTTGACTAGCCATAAAAGCTTGAGAGCTCAAAACTTTGAAAGATGAAAGAATTATAACGTTGCTTGACTGAAGAGGATATTTATAATGAAAAAAGGAAGGGAAAATATCGAAAGGCCAAGGTAAATTATGTCTATCAGGAGGCTAAGGTGGATTTTATCTTAGTAGATTAGATAAACATGAATTATAAGCTGCCACGTATGGTATGAACTCACGGATATAATTAAAAATCCTGAGAAATTGTTGTACCTGTTTCATAGTGAGATGTTCATCAGGAAAGTGTAACAACTCTTGTGAAATATGTAGGCCAGGCTGGTAGAATCCATCTTTGAATTGCATACCCAGAAATTCAATATCTTTAATGCCAATGATGCTTTTCGAGGCTAAAAGCATAATACCATACTGTTTAGTAAGATCCAAGAATTGTTGTAGTAGGGCCTGATGTTCCTCATGGGTCTTTGAGAACAGAAGAATATCATCGATGTAAATGATTGCACTATAGAGGATAGACTCACAAATCTTGGTCATTATTCTTTTAAACAGTGATGGGGTGACTTTAAGCCCAAATGACATAACATTCCATTGGTACTGTGCATTAGGAAAGCAGAATGCAGTCTTGTATCTCTCAGTTGGGTGAATCCCAGTCACCAAAATCCTGTTTTAAGATCAAACTTTGAGAAGATAACAACTTCTTTTAGAAATAGTACCTGAGTACTGATCTTTGGAAGAGGAAACTTGTCATCTTGCAGGAATGCATTCAGAGGCTTGTAGTCAATTACTAATCTCTTTTTTCCACGTTTTGCTCCGAACGTTTATTGACATAGAACGTCTGGCAAGCCCAATCCGACTTTGTGGGCTCAATAAGTCATTGCTTTAGAAGGATTGCACACTCATCTTGTGCGAGCTTTAAATCATCAGGGTTCATCCCTGGATGTGTGGCTTTCATGGGATTTATATCCTCATTCTTCTTAAAAGGTAGACTTATGAAAAAGTCAACATTTTTTCACAGAGGATACAGGTGAGAAAACTGTGCATGAGATTCAGAACAATATTCCTACAATTTATCTCTCAGTGTAGTATATAGTGTAGGAACTTGGGTTTGTTCAAACACATTCTTTATTTCAATGTAGGGACTGAAAAATGATCAATACCTAAGGCCTATGGTAGGATTTGCAAAGGTGAGGCTTTGCTGTATACATCCATACCAATAAGAATGTCTGGGCCTGGTAGATTGCTTCCAAACACTTTAGTCCAAACTGTACACTGTGGAAAGAATCGAATCCCGATTCTTCTTTTAGTGATTAGCCTAATCTTAAAAGAGTTACCATATGCAGCAGTAAAATATTCATCATGTTAGGTCCATGCTTCAGGGGATAAGATGTTGGGCTTCATGATCGTATGACTAGATCCACTATCCATAAACCCAATAGCTTTGATGGTTCTATCATATTTATCTTATCTGAAGAGTTGGATTTGGACGTATAGTCGTTGAATTGGAGTACGATCTAACTTCATACAGGTCTACTATAGCATTTATAGTGAATCATCCTCTAGAGAAGCAGAGGAGTCAAGGGATTCTTCATCTTCAGAGGTCGTGATAGAAACAATAAACTTTGTGTCCTCATCTTCATGAGATTGTTCTTTAATCAGATCTTCAAAGTTATTAGCAGAATGAATAGGCAAAATTGATTGCGTCTGCTTCAATAACTTGACATCCTTCTTAGTTTTGTGAGGACAAGTACGTGCAAAGTGTCCTGGTAATCCACAGAGAAAACATCGATCAACTTTTTTATAATGTGAGAACTTTTTGAAGAATCGAACTAGTCTTCTCTTCTTGCCATTCTTGCTCACATATGTTTTTCTAAAAGGCTTTTAGCCTTCCATTTGTTTGTGAAACATTCTTCTATTATAGACTTGTAGACGATGATCTTTCTTCTTGTTATGATAATCACAAGTCTTTTGTTCTTTGCATTTGATCTGAAGTAAGGCTTTTTGCAAGCCTGTTTGAGAACTGAACCACCCTTAATGATGTTCTTGAATAAGTTATGTTGATCATATAACTTATGAAGAGAGGCTAAAGCAAGCTGGTAGATTTCTCCAAGAGATATATTAGCCAAATCTCGTTGTAAAGAAACAATAGTCCTTTGTAATTTCGGTTGCAGTTGATCTGGAAGGGATGAGATAAAAGTATTTCAAAGATTAACATAGTCCAACCATTAGGAAGATATTACCTTTCCGTCATCCATTGGTAATGCTTTTGGATATCACGCTTGTCAAGTGAACAACATTTCATTGCAAAATTTTCCTAACGAATTTGCTTATCAATAAGCTGAAAGTCACCAATGAATTCCTTATAAATTATTTCGAGAAGAGCTCCGATTGTAGTGATTTGGATATACTGAAGTATTTGATAGTCATTAATACTTTGCCACCATTCTCGTAAAGTACCAGTGAAATGAGATGTAAACTCAACCAAAATATCCGGTAAAGGATTATTAGATCGAGTCATTTGTAGATCTATCCATGCACCAAATTCATGTGATCGATCTCTCCATTTCTTTGGGGTTAGATCGTCAAAAGTGAAACAAGGTCCTGAAGTAGGCTTGGTTTTAGCTTGTGCAGCTGGCTGAGTTGATGTTGTTTATGGTGCTGGTTCAGGTCTGAAAGGTTCAGTGCCTGTGGATTCTACTTCACTTATTTATGGTTCAACTTTAGTATGTTTAGGCATAGTCATCAAAACTTGAGATAATTCTAATAGATCAGCTAGCTGTGCTAAGGAATCAGAAGACGGTTCAGAGATCTGTTCAGATGATGACTTAGAGATTGTTGCAGAAACTTCAAATGTTGGGATAGAGGCTTCAGAATAAGCTTATGTATTATCTGATTGAGCAAAGGAATCTTCTGCAGTAAGTGAAGATGCAAGAGTTGCTATGATCTCTGTCTGACGCACTTTGTCCTTCCTAGTAGATGAGGTGGAAGGTTGAACTTTTGGCAGAGAAGTAGGAGGTGTATAGATCTGTAATGGTTTACTCCACTAATTAACTGGTTCAGATTTAGTGTATGAATGTGATGGCTGAGGAACCCTTGATGTCTCAGAAACTCGTTGCTCAGGAATTCGGTTAGACTTTGGCTTTGGCTTTGACTTTGACCTTTTAGGTTTTTCTTAAGCTTTCTGAGGATGAATATACTATCTAATCAAATGATAGTTGAACTTGAGGACCTTTAAATAGTCAGCTTCTTCTGAATACATCTGATATATAGGAGACGGGTATATTGGCTGAATATTTGGAAAGGATGAGCCATATACTCTCCTTGACTGTGTAGATTACATATCAGCTTACATTTGTTGCACAATTCCTTGTATCTTTTGGATTTCTCTAACTTTGGCGTCGAATTCAGGTCCAATATAATATGTAATGATGTAATGTCGAAGATTAGCATTAAGTTACTGAATTTGAGCTTTGTAAGAATGATACATTTGTTGGATTTGCTTATAGATGGCGTCGACTTTATGTTGCGTCACATAAGTCTGTTGAATGATTCCATCTAGCTTAGAATCAATTCTTCTAAGAAATTTATTCTGTGCTACTGCATTTGATGTTTGCTAGTTAAGAACTTCATCAGAAGTATTTGATACAATGTTCCTTGTGAAGTGATTCCTGTGGCTCGAATATAAGGGTTATAGACAACCCTAGTTATTACACCAATAATCCTGTATAAAGAAGGAAAGTCTTCCTCATATGGCTTAACCATTATGCAGGGTATAGGTGTAGGTGTCATAATAGGAACTACTTGCTTAGATTGACAGGTAAAAGATTTCAGCATCTCTCGAAGAGTTCTGGGTCAGAATCTTTCAGTTTGTAGATCAATAGATTTACTGGAATCATCTAGATCTGGATCATCCTTATGTGGATTATACTGTTGAGAAGGCATACAACAAGGTTTTGGCTTTTTCTTCTTCCTTCTCCTTTTAGCATATCGTTCATCATCATCATCACTATCTGACTCAGGATTGAGACAGACTTCACAGTCGAGTTTACACATAGATGGGTCAACATCCCATATAAAATTTCCATGATGATGATTGACATAAACTGGATCTCTATTTGATTTGAAATAACGAATAGGAGGACAAAATTTACCTTCTGTATGTGAAAATACGGGCTGGATCAACAATGTAGCCCTGGATGTAGAAAGCCCAGATGGATCTTCGTTGGGCTTTGCATAGATGGACTTCACCATTCCATCTTTTAATTTCTTTAAAATCGGAGGAGTTGTGGTATGAAAAGAGTGTCAATAAGGCACGTGGAACACCTTTTGGTAATTGGTGATCCATTCAGTAGACATCAACTTTTCTAGCTCCTATACTAGTAGTTGCTTCGGGATTTGTAAATTAGTAAACTGATCATTGGAACGATCAACAACCATGTAAAGGGCATCCGAAGTAGAATTTGGAAAATTAAGGTCTAAAGCATGATGTTATAGATGAACCTAATGTTAAAATCAGGTGCTATCATCACAATGACACTTCCATTATTGAGAGTTATCAGTAAGGTACCAATCAAGACATTATGGTACGTTGTATAGGTAGTGTCTAGAAGAGATATCCTAGCTGTAGCAGGTATTCGCTTTCTTCTATAAAGTGTAAGAATAAGGCGTATAGCTCCAATATGAAGATGTGTATGATTGTGCTCCCTCCAGAGAGAGATCAACTCTTTGGGGATTTTAAGCTTTACGTATTGTTCTGCAGTTATAGATGTGAGGCCACACTGTTCCAATATGGAACTCTGGATGATTTCCTTTACTTTTGGTCAAGAGGTAGAAAAAATAGTACGGATACTTCTTATCCAAGAATGATCACGAGAATAAATACTGTACGGACTTAACAAACATAAAGAAGACCAATAAACACGATTTTCTACAAGAACATGGGTAATTTCTACAAGGTTTTCTATGCGATTAGATAACACACGCTTTACACAAAAGGTAAACTAGACATAGACATAGTTGAAGACAAATGAACAGGGTCATTGGGTAGTGTTTCCATTACTTATGGGCTCTCTCCCTACTCACTCTTATCAAGAGACAATGTTATCATCTAGCAAGACATGAAAAATAGGCTCTGATACGACTGATCCCAAAAGCTATAGCTTGTGGGGGATGTACTTCGAACCTTACTTATTTCACCACACTCCGTTTGCCAACTCTGTCGGAGTAACCTATGAGTGACTCCCATTAACATTTGGGGAATCGAACTCTCGACGTGAGGCAACGACAATTAATTGCCTAAAACAACACCTTTAAGAAGACCATCGACTAACCAAAGTCGAATTGTAGGCTACTGTGGTGTCTAGTAGACTATTGTGGAACAACACGGGAACCTTTTTGACTATTAGTAAGTTCTAGGTATGATGGCCGAGACAACAAAGCCTTTCTCTCCACAAGCACATAACTCTTAGCTTTCCTCTTAGGAACCTTACACCCTTCATAACTCTCTTTCCCCTTTTGAAACAATAGTCGTAACAGTACCTACACTCTTTTCCCCGTTAAACTCTAATCTCATAGTGGAATTGTTCTAAAAGTAGTCATAGATTGTCTTAGACTTTCTGATACGCAAGATCCTTAGAAGAGGCGAGTGTAGAGAATACTTGTATCTATACCAAGACAGATAGTAACATTACTCAAGACTTGAAGCTTTTAGGAGAGGGAGAAATTAGAGAGAATAGAAAACACTCAATCAAAATTCATTCAAACTTCTATCTAAATGTTTACAACCTTACATGTGTCTTTCTAATTCTGCTTACAACGAAAGAGAAGCCTTGCTTTGATAGTCGAAGCAAGGGTAGAAAAGTAAATCTCCCAAGAGGCACACTCATTACAACTATAAAAAAGAAAGTAACTTTAAACTACAATCATCACACCTTTAACAAAGCTACTTTGAAAAAGTAAACAACTTTTTTAAAAGGAAACAGTATGATGATAAGATGGAATCTTATACAGGGGTTTATGGGCCACAAAGATTCGTTTTTATCAAAAGACATAAAAGTAAAATCCTAAAAAGAGGAGTCCCATTATGAGAGTTGGGATCCAAGGCATCCAAGGCATTATTTGTCACGAATTGGTTGGTGCCATAATTGAAGATTAGATGGAGACTCAGGATCACTTGAGCTAGCAGTATCAATTTGATAGGTCTTTTGTCGTTTACTAAGACTGAGCTCACTTGTGTGAAGTTTGTGCAGAAATTGATTTAACTCATCTTTATTTGGACTGTAGTCTTCACCATCTAGGTTCTCAGTATCCTGAAAAACTGAGTTATAAGGCTGAGAAGGTCCTATAATATTAGAGACCGATTCTTTTGTGTCATACTGAGGACTATTGAAACCTGGTATATCAACTTCTGATGCTTCTGGATCACCAGGAATAAATTCACCAGGATATGGTCCAATAGAGGTGGAAATGATTGGTGTATTAGGGAAGTGATTAATCTCTTTAAGAAAATCTCTAAGAGATTGAAGCACATTGTTTTGATGTCGTGGCCAGTACAACGATGTATGATAAAATTGGACACAATGTTCTTTGTAAAGGACACCGGTATGTGTTTCTCGATATGGACGATGCATGATGAAGAAACAATGAGTAGATTGTCATCTAGCAGAAGCTTTCCATAGACGATGTTGTGAGCTTATCAGAGAACATTGTTGCTTCTATTGATCTAGTGGTTGAAACTACTCAAGAAATGTCCATAACAAAGAACTTCCATTGTTTATGTCACAGAGATGTTGATAAAGCTGAAGAGGATATATAGTAACAACACAAGCATAAAGGGCAGAGAGTACCCAAAGATACCATAATGTGTTTTCAAAAAGAGGATCATAGAGAAAAGTCACATTAAGATAAGGTGCTTTGAGGTTGAGCATTATGGGACTTCCAAGAGAGTTATGTTCACTAAGAAACTGATGCAAATAATAAAACAAACTCATGCAAAAAAGTGATGCAACTTCGAAAACACTAGTGGGTGTACTAGTAATAGGAGGAAAAGATTTCTTTGTGAAGGCAAAAAGAGGTTGACTAGCCATAAAATCTTGAGAACTCAAAACTTTGAAAGATGAAAGAATTATAACTATACTTGGCTGAAAAGGATATTTATAATGAAAAAAGGATGGGAAAATATTAGTAGGCCAAGGTGAATTCTATCTATCAGGAGGCCAAGGTGGATTCTATTTTAGTAGATTAGATAAACATGAATTATAAGCTACCATGTATGGTATGAACTCACGGATATAGTTAACAATCCCAAAGAATTGTTGTATATGTTTCACAGTGAGATGCTCATCAGGAAAGTGTAACAACTTTTGTGAAATATGTAGACCAGGCTGGTAGAATCCATCTTTGAAATGCATACCCAGAAATTCAATTTCTTTTGTGCCAATGATGCTTTTTGAGGCTGAAAGCATAATGCTATGTTGTTTAATAAGATCCAAGAATTATTGCAGTAGCGCCTGATGTTCCTAATAGGTCTTTGAAAATAGGAGAATGTCGTCGATGTAAATGATTGCACTGTAGAGGATAGGCTCATAGATCACGGTCATTGTTCTTTTAAACAGTGATGGGGCGACTTTAAGCCTAAATAGCATAACAGCCCATTGGTACTATGCATTGGGAATGCAGAATGCAGTCTTGTATCTCTCAGTTGGTTGAATTCCCAGTTGCCAAAATCCTACTTTAAGATCAAACTTTGAGAAGATGACAACTTCATTTAAAAATAGTACTTGAGTACTGATCTTTGGAAGAGGAAACTTTTCATCTGGCAGGAATGCATTCAGAGGCTTATAGTTAATTACTAATCTCTTTTTTTCCATTTTTTTTCTCTAAACGTTACATAGAACGTCTGACAAGCCCAATTAGACTTTGTGGGCTCAATAAATCCTTACTTCAGAAGGATTGCACACTCATCTTGTGCAAGCTTTAGATCATCAGGGTTCATCCCTAAATGTGTGGCTTTCGTGGGATTTATATCCTCATTCTTCTTAAAAGGTATACTTATGAAAAATTCAGCATTTTTCCATAGAGGATACGGGTGAGAAAATTGTGCATGAGATTCAGGACAATATTCCAACAGTTTATCTCTTAGTGTAGTATATAGTGTAGGAACTTGGGTTAGTTCAAACACATTCTTTATTTTGGTGTAGGGACTAAAAAATGATCAATACCTAAGGCCTATGGGTAGGAATTGCAAATGTGAGGCTTTACTGTATACATCCATACCAATGAGAATGTCTGGGCTTGGTAGATTGCTTCCAAGCACTTTAGTCTAAAATGTATACTGTGGAAAGAATCGAATCTCGATTCTTCTTTTAGTGATTAGCCCAACTTAACATCATTCTTAGTTTTTTCAGAAAAAGTATATGCAAAGTGTCCTGGTTGTCCACAGAGAAAACATCGATAAAATTTCTTATAATGTGACGAATTTTTGAAGAATTGAACCATTCTTCTCTTCTTGCCATTCTTGCTCACATATGTTTTTCTGAAAGGCTTATAGCCTTCCATTTGTCTGCGAAACTTTCTTCTATGATAGACTTGTTGAGGATGATCTTTCTTCTTGTTATGACAATCACAAGTCTTTTGTTCTTTTCACTTGATTTGAAGATAAGGCTTTTTGCAAGCCTATTTGAGAACTGGACCACCCTCAAGGATGTTCTTGAATAAGGCATGGTGATCACATAACTTATCAAGAGAGACTAAAGCAAGCTCGTAGATTTCTCTAAGAGATATATTAGCCAAATCTCGTTGTAAAGCAACAATAGTCCTTTGTAATTCCGATTGCAGTTGATCTGGAAGGGATGAGATAAAAGTATATCAAAGATTAACATCATTCCAACCATTAAAAAGATAGTACCTTTCCGTTATCCGTTGGTAATGCTTCTGGATATCAAGCTTGTTAAGTGAACAACATTTCATTACAAAATTTTGCTGATGGATTTGCTTGTCAATAAGCTGAAAGTCACCAATGAATTCCTTATGAGTTATTCCGAGAAGAGCTCTGGCTGTAGTGACTTGGATATACTGAAGTCTTTGATAGTCATTAATACTTTGCCACCATTCTCGCAAAGTACTAGTGAAACGAGATGTAAACTCGGACAAAATATCCAGCAAAGGATTATTCGGTCGAGTCATTTATAGATATATCCATGCACCAAATTTATGTAATCGGTCTTTTCCTTTCCTTGGGGGTAGATCGTCAAAAGTGAGCCAAGGTCCTGAAGTAGGCTAGGTTTGAGCCTGTGCAGCTGGTTAAGCTGGTGTTGTTTGTGGTGTTAGTTTAGGTCTAAAAGGTTCAGTACCCGTGGATTCTGCTTCACTTATTTCTAGTTCAATTTTAGTAGGTTCAGGCATAGTCATCAGAACTTGAGATAATTTTGATAGATCAGCTAGTTGTGCTGAGGAATCAGAAGACAATTCAGAGATCTGTTATGATGATGACTGAGAGATTGTTGGAAAAACTTCAGATGTTGGGACAGTGGCTTTAGAATACGCTTCTATATTATTTGATTGAGCAAAGGAATCTTCTGCAGCAAGTGTAGATGCAAGAGTTGCTATGAACTTTTTCTGAGGTGCTTTGTCCTTCCCAGTAGATGAGTTAGGAGGTTGAACTTTTAGCAGAGAAGTAGGAGATGTATGGATCTAAAACGGTTTACTCCACTGATTAACTGGTTCAGAATTAGTGGGTGAAGGTGATGGATCAATAACCCTTCATGTCTCAGAAATTCGTTGCTTAAGAATTCGATCAGGCTTTGGCTTTGGCTTTGACTTTAACCTTTTAGGTTTTTCTTGAGCTTTCTGAGGATGAATATATTGTCTAATCAAAGGATAGTTGAACTTGAAGACCTTTGAATAGTTAGCTTCTTCTGGATACATTTGATACATAGAAGACGGGTATGTTGGCTGAATATTTGGAAATAATGAAGAGGATGAGACATATATTGTCCTTAACTATGCAGATTGCATATCAACTTCCATTTGTTGCACAATTCCTTGTATCTTCTAGATTTCTCTAACTTTGGCGTCGAAGTCAATTCCAATATAATGTGTAGCGATGTAATGTCGAAGATCAACATCAAGTTGCTGAATTTGAGCTTTATAGTAATGATACATTTGTTGGATCTGCTTAGAGACGACATCGACGTTATGTTACGTAGTATGAGTCTGTTGGCTGATTCCATCTAGCTTAGAATCATTTCTTCTAAGAACTTTATTCTGTGCTACTGTAATTGATGTTTGCCAGTTAAGAACTTCATCAAAAGGATTTGATACAAGTGTTCCTTGTGAAATGATTCCTGTGGCTTGAATATAAGGGTTATGGATAACCCTAGTTGTTTCATCAGTACTTCTGTATAAAGAAGAAAAGTCTTCCTCATATGGCTTAACCATCATGCAGGGTGTTAGCCCCGAATTTTTTTTTAAAAATTAAGCATGATTAGATTAATTAATTAAGTTGTGTTAGCATTAATTAAGTATAGTAACATTAATGGAGTTAGTTGACATGAGCTAATGAATTAAATAAGTTGACTTTTTCATTAATTAGCATATGACATTAAATGAGGTTAGTAGCATTGAGTAAATGAGATTTAATGTGTTAGTTGGGCCTAAGGAAATAATGGGCCTAAATGAAGTAAAAGAGAAGAGGAAATGATTTGGGCTTAATTGATGTAGGTGGAAAATAAGAAGAAAAGGAAGACAAATGGGCTTGGGCTCAAATGGGCTTAAGTTATGTTAGTAGAGTATAAAAGGAGGAAAATAAGTGGGATAGTAGGAAAGAAGAGGAGAGGAACGAAATTGGAGAGAAGAAAGAGAGAGAGAAGGTCGTGAGGGTGGAGAAGAAAGGAGAAAAGAGAGATAAAGCTAGGGTTGGATTTTTCAAGTGATTCAAGAAGGATTTCCAAGAAAGTTCAAGAGGGAAAAGAGTGGAGAATGGTCTAAGCTTCATTTTGATCCAAGGAACCTCTTGATTTAGTGGAGATTCAAGGTAAGTCTTGATTTAAGGTTTGAACTTTTGGTTGGGTTTTTGGTTGAGAAAGCTTAGATATAAGATGGGTATAGTGATTCTCAAGTTAATTTCATGGTTGATG
>JAOTBA010070645.1:0-11388 GCA_025629845.1 Erythroxylum squamatum | reverse complement strand
GGAGCTTAGGTAGAGGACGTAGGTCTTAGCACCGAACCTCTATAAAAACAGTGTTTGCCCTTCTTCTCTACTCTTTGGATTTGTTTTTAATTAAATTGGTTTTGTGTGAATTGACTTCTGATTTTATTATAGAATTATTCGAAAAGTTTCAAAGATCTATTCAACCCCCCTTCTAGATCGTTTACAACCTAAAGGGGTATTGAAATGATCAAACAAATTTCAGACCAAGAAAGGTAAGAAATCATCAAAGAGGTAACAAGAGAGGAAATAAAAGAAGCTTTGTTTTTCTATACACCCTGGCAAGTCCCCAGGGCTAGATGAATTTAATGGGAGATTCTTTTAGCCAAGTTGGGATAGCTTAGGAGAAAAGGTAGTTAATAAGATAAAGTAATTCTTTAAGAAATGGGTTATCCTAAAGGAGTGGAACAAAACTTATATTAGTCTCATTCCAAAGCAAGGTAATGCTTATAGAATGGAGGATTTTACACCAATAGCATGCAATGTCTTGTACAAAATCATCAAAAAAAATTTTTGCAAATAGACTGAAATCTAGTATGAGAAAGATTGTCATTCCAGCCCAAAATGCTTTTATAAGTGGGAGATCAATATGCAACAATATGCTTCTTTGATAGAAGCTTCTTGAAGGAAAAATACAAAGTCTTCTATGAAAAGTTTCACTATTAAAATATAAATAGCAAAGACTTATGATTAAGTTAGTCGTAGTTTCATCTCAAGAGTACTACAAGCAGTATGATACCCATCAGAGTTTATAGAATGGATTGAGGAGTACGTTCCACAGCTTCCCTTGCTATCTTGGTGAATGGTGAACCAACCAACCTAATAAGTGCTAGGAAAGCCCTAAAGTAAGGAGACACCCTCTTCTCTTACCTAGTTTTCCTATGCATGGAGTTGCCTTCAACTTCTTTATCAAGGAACATAGCAAACAACACTAAATTCCAATTCTACTATAGATGAAAAGGTACAAAACTCTCCCATCTTGCTTTTGCAGATGATATACTATTATATTGTAGGACTAAAAACCACTATATAAACCTTATAATGCAAAAAAAGGAGGAGTTTAAAAGAGTGTTAGGGTTAAAGTGTAACCTAAAAAAAAGTTGCTTCTACCTCTCAGTTAATACTAAATAGGAAGCAACCTCTAAAGTAATGGAAATATTACTAAAATAATCTAGACTACCTATTAAGGACCTTGGAGTGCCCATAAACTAGGATAAAGTTAATGCAATTGACTGAAGCCCTTTGATGGATTCCTTCAATAGGAAAATTAATTATTGGTGTAATAGGTACCTCAGTCAGGAGGGCAGGCTCCAATTGGTGCAAACTATCTTTAACAACATGCCAACTTACTAGATCAACTACCTCATACTGCCCAGGAGCATGCTGAAGGAGATAAACAAAAAATAAATGGATTTCTTGGGGGATGGTTCAAACCGCAACCAATACAAAGCTAAGGTAAGCTCGAACAATATCTATCATCCAAAAAGCCAAGTTGACCTAGAAATTTATTTAGGTAGAATTCTTAACAAGGTCTTCTTGGCAAAAAAATTATGGTGGTTATGCAGCTAGAAAGAGGAGCCTTGGGTCAAATGGATACACAATGTACACATTAAAAGGAATATGATATGGTTTCTAAAACCTAATCAAAATATGTCATAGACTCTGAGGAAGATCTTAGGAACTAGGTAATTGATGCACAATTTAGTAATTCAAAAAATTAGGTATGGAGAATCAACACTATTCTTGTTTGACAATTGGCACAATATAGATCTTTTGTACAAAATTGAAGAGATCAAACATTTAAAACTTGTCATCAATCTTATACAAAGGTGAGTAAACTCATCAGAAACAACCAATGAAGATGGCCTTATCACTATAGTAGAGGAGTGGAAATAATAACAAAAAACCTACCATCTTGTCAAGACTCAAACCAGGATCAAATATACTGCAATGAAAATGGAGAAAAGGTCTTTAACTTTAAAGCATGCAAAATCTTCCTACAGAAGGGAGCAGCCGGTAACATAAAGTGGAGAAACCCAGCTTGGGATATTGATGTCAACCCCTCATACACATCTAAGGATAGGTTGGAGACTACCAGAAAAGGATAGAATTATGTTTATCATCCCCTTAAAACATTGTGAACTATGTTATAACCACCTTGAAACACTGGACCACATTATGGTTAAGTGCAAATATACTTAAAGTATTTAGAGGAATATGGAATACTCAAAACCTGGAGGACAGTCCATACATGAAATGAAATGTTAAATTAGGCATCATCTATGAAGATGGTAAGTAAAGTAGTTATAAAACCAGCTTGGTAGCAACGGTATACAATCTGTGGAATTAAATTATTTAATAGACTTTTCAGGAAGGAGGCAAGAAGTAAGGAACATATTTGCTAGATCATTATTCTCCAGTGTAGAATTAAATTATTAGAAAGAGAAATAACTACTAAAATCTCCATAAATATGAAGAAGAGATGGTTACTAGAGTCGAACTACTGATCTAGTTTATAACTAGGAATCCTTGATCCATTATATCTTGTGTAACTAATGTACTTCTGGTCTTTAAAAAGGTTGTATACATTTCTTTCATTAATGAATTGCTTTTCAAAAGAAAATTGAGAGTTGAATTATGTTCTATAAACTAAGAGAATAAACATTTTAGTAAGAGAATGATGTTATCATATACTTTAGTGATAGCTATATAGATTAATTATGCTTAATAAGTTTGATTAAGTTAAATTGCTCATCAAAAGATGGTAGATACCTAGTAGATGTATCTGCATACCTTGATAGTAGGGATATATATTATGTTAATTGTTATTTCAATCCAAACAATCAATTATATATAATAATTGGACATCTATATAAGTGAACATTGAATCCC
Source organism: Erythroxylum squamatum (assembly GCA_025629845.1). NCBI lineage: Eukaryota > Viridiplantae > Streptophyta > Magnoliopsida > Malpighiales > Erythroxylaceae > Erythroxylum > Erythroxylum squamatum. The sequence goes on along the minus strand of JAOTBA010070645.1, from coordinate 8,478 downwards.
TAATATTTATTTTATTGATTTATTTCATTATATTATTTGTTTTGTATTCATTAGTTGTTAGTTTAATTATCTTTAACCCACTCCCTTTAGTTTTATTCAATTTGTTTGTTTAATTAAGATTAATTGAATTAGTATCGGATCTTTTTGGGATCGATACTTTATAATATCTCTAATTTTATCTAACCATCTACGATTAATTCTATGCACTTGTTGATTAAAATAGTAGATCAAGCTTTTGACATTGTTTCTAGGGAACTACTATTATTTACGTTAATTTTTTTTAATTTTTGCTTTCTTATTTGTTTTAGGTATGTTTCTCATGACTAAATACTCTTAATCTCATCTTCTTCATTTTCTAAATCCTCATAGACTTTGATGAATTAGTTTTATACTAAACTCATCTTCACATTTTATCACTTTCTCCTTATTGTTGCAATTTGCAATTTTCTTCTCAGTTGTTTCAACAACCTTCTTGCCATCTACCTCACAACTCAAATATCACTTCCTATGCACCCCTTAAAACTACACTAACCATATAATCCACTCCCACTACATTATCCTACCCCTTCTATTCTTTTGAAAGTTTCCTAAACCCTGACTCTTGTTTTAGCCATATTAACTTACTATTGTCCTTCAGTTTATAACTTGTACTTATGGATTCTCATTTCCTGCCTTTAATCTTGAATAGCTCTAAGGTTCCAGCTGGGGAACCTGCTGCTTCAACCTCAGCTAACCCTCCCCCTGTGAGTCTAAACAATGCTCCCATATGCAAGAGTTGGAATCGGTTGGTATATGATTCTAGACCTGAACAAAAGCTAATGTATTGTGCTCTTAATGAGTCCCTTGATTAGAGAATAGTATCAGCACCTCTATATATTTTAAAGGCTAGATTAGACAGATGGAGAGCTACATTGCTTAGTTTCTTCATTGATAAGAGGATTGCATTTCCGTTTATGAAGCAATGGGCTTTTAACAACTAGAAACAACATAGATTGGTGGATGTGTTGGTAAAAAATGATGATGTTTTCTTGTTTAGATGTTTAAGCTCAAAAGAAGCTAAATTAGTGTTGTAATCTAGACCTTGGCATATATAAAACAAACCTTTTTTGCTACAAACATGGAGACCATGGCTCAGGCCAGAAGATCTCAAATAGGATAATATTCCTATTTGGATATTTTAACATGAAGTCCCTCTAGAATATTGGACCACCAATGGATTGAACCATCTTACAAGCTTTATAGGAAGACCAATAGCTTTGGATCAATCTACAGCAAAAAATAAACGCATTAACTATGTTAGAATCTGTATTTTGGTTACCTCATTGTCTGACTTACCTGATGCTATACCTTTTATTAGGATGATAAGGACTTGGAGCCTATGGAGAATTAACTGAATATTACATACACATAGAGACATCATCTTAATAAGAAAAAAAATATGGAGACCAATGGGGAAGGTTTTGAAAATAGGTAATCATTAGGGATTGATGGATATGAGTAATGACTAGAATGAATTGAATGATGCATTTCAACTAAAATTCCTATTGTAGCAGATATGGATACAAGGAATGTTAGTAATGAAGTACAAAAAAGGGTAGAACAACTAGATAATACACACATGCTCAGAAAAGAGAGGACAGACAATGTGGAGAAGAAAATTATTGAAACACTTGGAAAACAAATTCAATAATAAATACATAACGATTAGGAATTTGAGACAGTTGCTAAAAGAAGATCTAATAGGAAAAAGAAACTCTCCTTAAGGGAGATGGGCTCATGAATATCCTCACATGGAATGTAAGAGGGGCTAATGCCCCTAAAATAAGCAACTGATGATCAAGGATATAATTTTGCAAAATAAAGCGATTGTTGTTGGAATCTTGGAAGCTGTAACGAGAAAGGAATATTGTAAATTGCTAAATTATCTTCCTAAAAATTTGAAAATGATTTCTAATCATACTTGTCATCCCAAAGGAAGGGTCTAATTTCTTTTAACATTACATATCAGATGGTGCACTTACAAGTCTTTATAAGACATGTCAACCTACATTTGTGCATTTCATTTATATACACATGTAATAAGGCATATTAGAGAAACCTCTTCTAGAATCCAAATAAGGATTAAGTTGCTTCAATCAACTTACCTTGGATATTTGTTTAGGTGATTTCAACTCCATTTTAAAAGTAGAGGAAGCAGAGGGATCAAGATTAGTATGCAGTCCTTTCACAGAATTTAGTAAATATCTAAATAAGGCTCAACTCATTGACATTCCCTTTGGTGGATGTTTCTATACCTGGAATAACAAGCAAACTAATCCTCACTTAATCAAGAAGAAGTTAGATAGAAGTGTTGCCAATCTGAGGTGGATGTCTAATTTCCCTAATGGATTTTCCAATTACTTTAGCAACTGTTGATCTAATCATACCCCCATTTTAACCATAATAATAACAACAAGCTCCAACTGCCTATTTAGGCTTAACAATTTCCTTCTGAAGATAGCTGGAGTTAAAGCTGATAGTCAAAATGTACTAAGATCCAATATTAGAGGAACCAAACAGTGTGTTTATATAAGGAAGTAGCAACTTATTAAACAATAAATAAAAATTTTATATAAAGTTGATGTTGGTAATACACATCACTTTGTCAACACAACTAAAATGGAGTTAGAGAATATTAAAAAGGCTATATATACATCAATCCCGACTCTTAGATTTTACAATTGAGAGAAAGAGAAGCCTTACACAGCCACACTGAAGCATAATTATTATCTAATGAAATAAAGAGTCAAAGCTGATTGGTTGAAAAATGGAGATAGAAACACCTTAATTTTTTTACAAAGCAATTGTTTTGAGAAAAGCTAGAAACAAAATTATTTCTCTCAAGTATAATAAAATAATTTTTAATTCTCAAAATCAACTAGTGTAGGGGACTTATGAATATTTTAGTGATATGATGAGTAGACCTTAAGAAGCATAGTCCTCCAATCACTTCCCTAAATATATTTTGAAAGACTCCAATTCACCTCAAGATGCAGATCTATTAATTTATAGGAGATTAGAAGAATAGTTGCTTCATTTTAACCTCACAAGGAACCTGGACCAAATGGGTTCAACATCAATTTCTTCAGAAAAACATGGTTACTCACTGGTAATCTGATCTTAGAAGCTGTTTTGGAGATTTTCAATAAGGATACTCTTCTAAAACAAATCAACAAGATTTTCATAACCCTTATCCCCAAGAATGGTGAGCTAAATCAATTCTCTAATTTTAAACCTATTACTTGCTGCAATTCCATTTATAAAATTATCTCTAAGATCATTGCTAACAAAGACTCCAAGGTATACTCCATAAGCATATCAACCCCACCCAAGGAGCTTACATACCTGGAAGAGTAATTGGAGATAACATTGTTATTCTCCAAGAGCTCATCAGTGTTTACTCCAACAAGAAAAGCAATCCCAACTACTGTATCATAATTGATCTTAGAAAGGCATATGATAATGTTGATTGGAACTTCATTATCAACATCTTACAAGTTATGGAATTTCCCAAAGCTTTCATTCAGTGGATTAAGTAATGCATGATGACATTTTTACACAGCATTTTAATGAATGGCCAGCCTACCAATTTCTTCAAAAATTGTAAGGGCATTTGATAAGGAGATCCATTATCTCTATACATATTTTCTATTGCCATGGAGGCACTTAATAAGATAATTTTGAGGGTTTTTGAAAGAAAAAATGGTTTCAAATATCACTCAAAGTGCATAAAACTTAAGTTAACCAATCTTTTTTTACAGATGATCTAATTTTATTATCCTAATTTGATGCAATATTTACTTCTTCCTTGATGAAAGCTCTAAAAATCTTCCAAAGATCTTCAAGCTTGTAGGTAAACTGTTCTAAAAGTAACATTTATCTCTTAAGAAGTGTTGCTGGTAGTTAACAATTGATTTCAACTGCCACTAGTGTAAAACTCTGAACCTTTCCTTTCAATGAAAATAATTTTTTATTTTCAATGAATAGTATTTATGGATGAATAATGAATAGTGATATTTAGGGGACCCAACCCCAAAATATTGAAAAATATTCGAAATAAGTATTAGAGTTTAATCATACTGAAACAAATCAAAAATAAATCTGATTGGATGGATTTTGGGAGTTTGAAAGTTTAGGACTAAAATGCCCTTTTTGGAAAATTATGAGTATTAATGATTTTAAACCCATTGAAATTTTTTAGAGCTTCCAATAAGTACGTATTGACTTTAATTAGAGTATTTTGTGATCAGTTTGATAATAAGACTATTGCAAAATATTTTAATAATTTAATTCGATTAGTTGATGAATTAAATTCATTAAAGGACAATTTGTTATTTATACATGGTGTGAGTGGATTAATGAGTCATTAGAGATGACCCATTATAGAGTGACATGTGTATCATTAATGGGCAGTATAAAAAGCAAAAAGGAAGACAAATTGCATCATTCATTTAACTTAAATGTGAGAGACCAAAAATAAAAGAGAAAATAAGAGAAACCAAAGTGAATTTTTAGCCAAGGAGAAGAAGAAGAGTGCAGTTATTTCTTATAGGTTTTGAGTTGGATTTGAAGAGATCTTGATCAAGCCTAAGTATTCATCAATTACCTAAAATATTGGAAGGAAAAAGTGATCAGTTTTCCCAGCTTAACTTTCTATTTTTTTTAGGTCTTAGTGGGATAGATGTGTTCAAGATTGATGGTGATTTTGACTTGCCATGGAGTAGATAATAAGCTTAGAAGCATTTAAGAGTTCAAAACAAGAAAGTAACCCAAGAAATCAAGATTGGAAGAATCAGCCATGGCTAGGTTTTCCTTAGTGTGATATGATCCCAAATGCTATTTTGATGTTTTATGATGTTCATAACATGGTTTTGATGCTAAAGAAGTAAAGAAAATGGAAGGATAATGGATGTGTATCATATTCGGCCAAGCTAGAAAATAGTTAAAGAAAAATTGTAATTTTTAGTTTTATATGTTTAGATGACGCTTGGCAAGGATCATAGGTGAATTGTGTGAAAAAAAATAGAAAGAAAATGAAATGATAGTATCTATGTGTGTGGTAATGACAAATCAGCCTTAAGAGGAAATGTAGTTATTAATTTGAGTTGTCGAAGTTTGATTATGTTTATGGTGAATTAACTGGGTAAGATAGTGTTTTGAAGAAATTGATAAGTTAGAGTAGGTAAAAGATGATATTTAAGTAATTTTCGAAGTTAGATTTTGAAGCATAGAACAATAGGTTAACTTATGGAAGTAAGCAGAAATGTGATTAGCATACATGTTATGCGATTAAATACTAATCTCGCATTCCGTTAAACATAATACATAGTTTTAATGCCTTATTTATGAATTTGGAAATAAATGTCTAAGCAAAATGCGGTTTATGGAGGTAAGTAAAGGAGAGGCATAGAATGCATTAATGTGTTTGGCTATAAGTTTGTAAAACAATGAGTGTATTTTAATTGTTTTATTCATTTGCAAAAGAATTGATGACATTTGATTTTAAATTGTATGATTATGAATTTTATGTGAATGATACATTACAAGTGAATATTTCCAGTACAAGTTTATGTTTTAGCAATCTATGAATTGAAGTTTGAAAGTTGAATTTCATACGATTTGAAGTTACATTGAAATTATGTTATTGGTTGATAAAAAGGAAATGACTTTTAGCCTATGGTACACCCTGAGGTTTTATACATGTTAATATACTGGTGTATAACAGTTAACCTAGTCAAGATAAGCAATATAGAACCAGCTCCATAACTACCGGTATATAGCGGTTAACCTAATGTGGGTAAGCTATATAGAACTAGCTCTGTGACTAGTAGTTAACTAGTTATAGGTAAGCGATGTAGAACCAGCTCTGTAACTAGCGATATGTAGTGGTTAACCTAGTGCAGGTAAGCGATGTAGAACCAGCTCCGTAACTAGTAGTTGACTAGTTGTGAGTAAGCGATGCAGAACTAGCTCTGTGACTTTATGCCTAAGGGTACCATATGGCAAAGAAGTTAGTGGTGGGCTATGTTGTGTAAGAAAGTTCATAACATTAACAATGACGCCGCCATAATTTACTTTAAAAGTAATTTGAGAAATTTGATTTCAAAAAGCATATATGTTTTATATTAGTATTGTATCATAACAAATGAAATGAATTTATTTTAGGGAGGTTTAAATTGTTAAATATGGTTTGCATAGAAAATTTAACGCTTACTGAGCTCTTTTAGCTCACATTCTACCTTTCGTTTTCAAAACAAAACCTCCTAGGTGCATGCTTAGGGGCTTCACTAACAGGGACTCTACCTCGTGAGTAGTCAGCTTCGTTGTGTGCTACTGTGTAGGCATTTTTTCCTTGTAAATATTTTTGGGAACTATTGCATATCTTTAAATATTTTTTGAAAATTACATTTGTGTAAAGAATTCATGTATATGAATTTTTCAAATTAAATGCATAAACATGTTTTAGCCTTTTAAAATCACTTTATGTAACTGTTTGAGGTTGCTTATGAGTGGATTTGAAGTCCAAAATTTGAAGTTGAGAAATTGGTGTGATTATAGAAGTGTTTTGAACTTTCACAGGGATTTTGAAAATTTTGGAAATGTCAAAATACAGCCATTATGATGTTGAAATTTTTGATTAAATGGTTTTAAAAACTCCACCGCTTATATTTATGAATGTTAAGTTAAAGCTTTTTGATAAAAGGGCAATAAGATATCGACTAGAGGGCTACTAAGGGGTGCCAGACAAGCCTTTTAGTTATTTCAGGATAGGGGCTTACTAGTGTTAGTATTATAGCCCACTTTTTAAAATAGGTTGCCTCCTTTTTGGTTTAATGTTTTTACATTGTTTTAAAAGTGAGGTAACCGGTAAAATGTTGTAAATTATATGCATATGGTTTCATAAACTGGAAGTTTTATACATTTGCATTTTGTTGAATACACAACACGTTGTATAGACGAGGTTGTGGATGCCCCAAAGAAGTCATTCTAACTACTCTTGCACCTGAGGCATCTCCTGTATAGGATGATGACCATTTTCTAGACTCAGCAAGTGCCTCAATGAACCAGCCATATTTTGAATCGTAAGGGCTAGCGGAACCTGCCAGAGTGAACTTTAATGTGGAGTAGATGGTTTAGAAACTCACTGTGGTGATGCATCAGCCATGTGAAAATGTGGAAACTTTTGGGTGATCGATTGATCACGTCTGTAAATTGGTGCGAAGACTTTTGATTAGAGTGCAGATCCTAAGAGTGCACTCACATGATTAGACTGGGTTAGGAAGATATATAGAGTTGTGGGATGCATAGATGAGTAAAGAGTTGTATTTTTCACCTTCCTCCTTGAGGACAAGGCGAAGGATTAGTGGGAGGCCAATGAGAGACAACATCCATATAGGGGGTCACAGGCAGAATTTTAGAGAGATTTCACAGAAAGATTATACCCATAGAGTTATAAGGATGCTAGGTAAAGGAATTTTTTGGTTTAGAGCAGGTTCGAAATCAGTGAAGGATTATGAGAGGAGATTTTTGGAACTTGTTAGAAGTGTTCCATTTATTATTGATAGTAAATAGCAAAAGTGCAAGAGGTTCGTTGTAGGCTTGAGTTCTAGATTGCAGATCCACACATTGAATGGTGGTGGATTGTTTTAAAAAGGAGGGTAGGTTAAGTCGATTAGTGAAACCAAAGGTAACATTTCGTGAGATACAGAAAGTTCTTCCTATTATTATAGTGACCGCTATGGTATTTAGTAGAATGTTTCGTAAAGGATGCCAAGGATATCTAATTTACTTGATTGAATAGGGTAATGATGAGGTTCAATTGGGAGATGTTATAGTGGTCAGAGAGTTTTCTGACGTGTTTCTAAAGGAACTTCTAGGATTACCCCCAGATAGGGTAATAGAGTTTGAGATAGATTTAACTCTAGAAACCCAACCGATTTCAATTACTCTATACAAGGATCCAAGGTGTATTTAAAGATTAATCTAAGATCAAGCTATTATCAGTTGAAAGTCTGCAGTAAGGATATTTTGAAAACTCCCTTCAGGGACTAGGTATGGGCATTATGAATTCTTAGTTATACTGCTAGACCCCGTTCCCGAAGCCCAGTCAAATAGTGCTGGACCCCATTCCCGGAGCCCAACTATCCAAAACGGAGACCGTTGGGCCCGAGTCCCGACCCCCAAGGCTGAACTCAGGGTGATTCGTCGAGACAACAAAGAAAGAAACCGCGGAAGCCAAACATTCATTTAAAGCAGCATTTTCCACAATATAATTTTAAGTCAATCCACACAGCAACCAACTTTATTTACACACATCGTATCCATCAAGCTAGGCCCAATCATCCCATAATGCCATTACAAAAGCAAAATATTCAACAAATCCATGCTGAAAGCAAAATACATCAGGATGCTCAATAATGAGATGCTCAATGAACTATC
>JAOTBA010070597.1:0-11391 GCA_025629845.1 Erythroxylum squamatum | reverse complement strand
TAAGGGATACCATTTTTTTATAAGAAGACTTCTCCTCTCCCAAATATTCTTAAGTTTTAGTTTCGGTTTTTATAACATAATCAATAATTAGGGTAAAAGACACTTTTTAATAATTTCGTAGAATATCTAAAACCTTTTTGTTCTTAACGAGTATTTTGGACTTAATTCATCTTTAAAATTGGTCCATTTAATAGATAGCGTTCCAGCCATTTTTTGGTGCTTTAGAGAATATTAGTTATTTTACCATATCAAACAGGTAATTATTTTGTTTAATTATTAGCTAGTGAGTTTTCAACCTAATCCGTTAATTTTTTAAAAGTTCCTCTATAGGAGCTTATTGGTGATCAACTCATAAAGTTTTATTTAATTTACAATTGTGCATTTTTATTTTTTTAATAGTGGTGGCGACCTTTTAAAAGAAGAAAGAGAGTGATAATTGCTATAATAATAATAATTAAATATAATTAATTAAAATATAATTAATTAAATAAATAATTATTAAAATATAATAAATTATAATTAAGAATGTCACAGGGTGACAATTCTCGTGACACTCTTGTGACACCTGCTATAATAATTATTATAATTAAATAAAATATAATTAATTAGTTAAAATATAAATAAATAAATATAAAATAAAATTAATTAAAATATATGGTTTTTTGTTGATTTGATTTTTTGCTATTATTATTATTATTATTACTACTATTTGCATGTTCTATATTTTTTATTTGAGCTATAAACAGAATTTTTGTAAAATTAAATATCTAAAACCTAATTTCTTATGACATTTTAAGTCATGTCTTCATAAGTCATTTTATACATAAATAGTTAATACTAAACAGCTAATTTCATCAAACATCTTTAATAAACAAATGATGTTATCCGCGGGTCAAATCAGCTGATATAATCTGCTATAAGCTAAGTTAATAGAATCAGATAACAGTTAATATAATCCGTTGTTTGTCAAAGAAGACCCTACCCTTTTTCCTATTAATATTTTAAATAATTTTGATCTAAATTCATAAATAATTTCAGCTTACGACCTTTGTGGAATTAAAATTTTTGGCCCATTTTTTCAGATCATATTCCATAGGTCCTATAAGAGTTTTAATCTTAGAAATTTCTTTTAATCAAGAGCCTTTTAAAAAAATTATCGTCATATCGAGTATTAAACTCAATTTAATCAGTTATTTATAATTTTATTTATAAAATTGATAAAAATATCAAAATTATTTTGTTCTCAACTTCATGATGTCATAAGCTTAGGCATTAGCTTTTCTAATTCCTATATAAAATCGTAAACTCTTAAGCATTCAACCAGATATTTTGATGGCTCAATTATGCTTTTAAATTCACACAAAAACTTATTTTAAAAAAAAGCATACAAATCTATAAATATTTTAAGACTTAAGTAACTAGTTAGGTAAGCAAAATATGGTGCCTAACAGTTCCCTATTTTATACTTCGACCTTCGAGCTTAATTTTCTATTTAGACATTTTAATTATTTTTCCTAAGCTCTTTTTCTACCTTTTCTTAAATTAGGTGTGTGGTGATTTCATTATCCAAAACTTCATTTCGATCCTGTTCGTATTAAAGGCATCCAAAAGCACCATTGACACTTATCATCTTAGGTTGAGCATTTAATGCCCACCATTTTGACAGGCCTGTGCTTTGAAATTGCTTACCATCCCAGTAATATGCTTTCTCTTTATATCTTATCCATTTCATAAGATTCCTTCACTCTAAAGGTTTAAATTTTGAATAGAATGTGTCGCTAAACTTATACCACATATTCTTAAGTAAAGAGAAACAAAAGGGAAAAAGAAGGCGTGAGATAAGTAACTTCAATCGCATGCGATATAAATTGAAGAGAAATTAAATTTGTTATTAGAGTGATAACATTAGAACAACTTTTAGTGGTGTTTCACAACTTCTCAATGATGAACACAATAGATCTAAATATGAGAAAACTAAATCTTTTAAACATCAATTGGCACCATTTGATAGGAATCACACATTTGCTAACAAAAACCCAAGATTTACTGGAGATCCTTTGAAGGACTTTAGGGGATTGTTGATGCAAAGTAAGGCAAGGAAGGCTAAAGAAGTCCTCAATGTCTTAATGGTGGATCTCTACTTAAAAAGCTACCACTAGAGGTTAAATTTAAGCCTATGATGATGATCCAAGTGAATGATTAAGTTGATGAATCATAGTTTGATATTGTAATCAATATCAAACTCTAATGATAGTTAGTACTGATCTTGCGTTGTTGCTGGAGTGCTAAAGAAACATACGTAACTACTACTTGAATTATCTTTGTAACTAGTGTCATCTTTTATAAGGCTTTGTAGAACATAGTTTCATAATGAAATTGGCACTAGAATTTAGTATATTAGTAGAATCATCTTTAGTTTACATAGTTTTTTCCAAAATGATATCATCGGTAATAGTCCAAGAAAGGTGCAAGTCTTGTACTATTTACATATTAGGGCTTTGCATTAATGAGGTATTCGTTATTTTGAATTTATTGCTTTTTAAAACTCTAGTATTAGAATTTTATGCTAATAAGAGTTTTAAGGATGCTTTTTATTGATAGTTTTCATGATAGTTTATGATTGTTATTGTTAAATCAAACCATTAGAGCAAGTTTTTTTTTTCATCTTTTAAAATGCTCTTTCTCAAGTTTCTCTAGAAACTTTGATCTTATCTAGCTTGCTAATGGTGATCAAAACCCTCCCAATCCCTTCTCTCCATATCAGAGCGACAAAAGGAAGGTCATCAAATAGGAGGTCTTCCAATTCAAATGGACAAAAAAAGGAAAATTCCAATTTTAGCAAAGTTGCATATTCTTTTGTATGTTTCTGTGTTTGTTTTTATAGATTGATCTATGCTTTATAGAATGGTATTAGGTCATATTATGTTGATATCAAATCTAATTAGTCCTATTGGTAAGGTTCGTATTAGAATTTAGTATTAAAGCTTAACTTTATATTCAGATTCTTTGTTAATATCTCTGTTTAAATATTCAATATTCAATATTGTTCCTATCTTTCTTAAAGCTTTATTGAGAACATATTATTCTTAAGTTAATGATCCTTTTCTATGGAGTTTCAAGTCAATGAAAAGAGGGAAAGTTCAATAAAAAATTTTGTGAAGAAAAGTTGTAGAAAGTTTCAAATTAAAAAAAAAAAGAGTAGAAAGAGGCTAGCAATTACAACAAACAATGAAAGAGAGTTTATTTATATTTTAATAAGAACAAATAATCCTAATACTTAAGATATTATATTTATTTATTTGATTTTTATCATATTGCTTTTATTTCATTCTTGTCAAATTCTTCTTCTTGTCATTAAGTCCAATTGGGTTCTTTCAAACTTAATTAAATATTTTGAAATTTCTTATTGATTCACTTTTAATTTCATTCCTTGTTTGATTTATGCCTAAAATTTCCTTTTCTTGGGAGTATTTGATGATGAGAGAAAGATTTAAGCTATCTTTATTGATTTAGATTGTCTACTTTACAAGGAACCTTTACTTAGAAGCTTAGGTTAAGAGAGCACCACCTTGTCAAGGTGTAAGTTGCAGTTTGAACCCCATTAGTCCTAACTTTGAACCCGATCTGATGAATCGATTAATTCATTTCTTCACTTTTTGTTGAGAAAAACCTTTGATAAAAGCACGTAAGAGAGTGCTTTTACTATGAGCTTTTTGTATAAGTATATTGCGATTTAAATTCAAAGCATAACAATGTCTAAAGATAAGGAAGTAAGTAAGGAGAAAATAGTTGGACTATATATTTATTAACATTATCTAAGGCCAATATGAGCAACTTATGTGCCAATTGAGTGAAGTTATTAAAAGGTTAGATAAAGTGGGTGCAATCATATAAGGCTTACATCATAATCCACATATGGCTACTAGGATGGATGACTTTGAAATGAATGGTAAGAGTTAAAGGAGCTACTAACTACTTGGGTGAACTAAACCTAAAGGTGGTAAGGAGGAAAAGGAGGAACATGGGGAGACAAAGAGGGGGTATATTTTATATGATATAAAAGAGGTTATGAAGAGAGGTAGATGATAATATAAGAAATATCATGATGGTGATACCATATTTTGTAGAGAAGATAGATCCTAATACTTACTTGAAGTGGGAGAAGCTTATAGAACTAATCTTCAATTATAAAAAAATCTTAAAAGAAAGAAATGTTAAAATAGATGCTATGAAATTTAGTGACTATACATTAGATTGGTGGGATTAACAAATTCTTACTAGGAGGAGAAACTAAAAGATGCATATTAAAACTTAGAAGGAGACGAAGTTGGTAATGAGGAAGCAATTTGTACCAAGTTCCTACTATAGAGAACTTTATCAAAGGTTATAAATGTTAACTCATAGATCCAAGAGTGCGGAGGAGTATTACAAGTGCATGGAGATTACCATGACTAAAGATCACATGGAGAAAGATAGGGAGGCAAAAATGGCTCGATTTATTTCTTTTTGGAATTTAAAATTGCTAATGTCATATATTTATACCATTATATAGAGTTAGAGGACGCGATGGATAGGGCTATACAGGTAAAATTGTAACTCAAAAGGAGGTTTACTAATTGCTTTGGTGTGTCTAATATAGGTTCCTCATCATAGACCAAACTTTGGAGTAAAAAGGAGGACAAGGATTCAAAGCCTAAGTATGAATGAACCAATTCGAAAGTGCAGACACCTAATTTATAAAAGGTTAAGGTTGATTTCATTACTATAATTAAGAATTGAGACATTAAGTGTTTCAAATGCTTAAAACAACGACATATTGTGTCCCAATGTCCCAACAGGAGAACAGTGCCAATGAGGGGTATATTGAGTATATGTTTGATAATGAAGAGGAGGTAGATGGGACGAGAAGCCTAGCTTAGGAAATGCTAATGAAGAGGGCTTGAGGTGATAAGAGAGCTAGTCACTATGACAACCCTAAACATGTAAATAGGAGATGATACAAATAAGTAAAGAAAATTTTCTTCCACACTTGATACGCCATCAAAGATTTAGTGTGCAATATGATTATAAATAGAGGAAGTTATGCTAATAAAGCTAGCATAGAGCTGGTGAAGAAGTTGAGGTTGCTAACCATCAACCATACAACCTACAATGTTTGAATGATAGTGGGAAGGTTAGGATAACAAAGTAGGTCATTTTTTTTATTGGGAGATACAAAGATGAAATATTGTGTGGTATAGTTCCCATGCAAGCGAGAGTTTTACTCTTTTTGAAATATTGGTAACTTATCAATTGATAGGACATTAGCAGATTTAGAAGCTAAAATTAATTTGATACTATATCATATGCTAAATAAATTAGAATTAGGTGAACCTAATCTAACTAGGATAAGCCTTCATTTGCTAATAAATCAATTAAATCTCACAGGGGTATAATAAAGGATGTGTTTATTAGTGTTAATAAATTCATATTCCCTATATAATTTGTAAGTTTGGATATAAAATATATTTGTATGAAATACTTAGCTCTTACCCCAACTTTAAGCCTAAAACCAATTTTATGTTGTAGTCCTCTAGCTTAATGGTGTTGTTTAGGTGTAGGAATGAAGTTAAAAATACTAAGGAGGAACTTTTGGAAAATGGGTGCAAGTGCTATGCAATTTTTGTCTTTGATATTATAGTACCAATATAAAGTTGTAGCTTTGGAAACTATGGAAATTTGACATCATACCATAGATTTGAAGCTATAGCACAACTGAGAAAAAAATTTGACAAACCAAATTTCAATGTTATAGTGAAGAAGAAATTCAACATTGATGCTACAACATCAATATAAGGCTATAGCAATAGTTAGAGAATAAGATCTAGTTCTGATATGATTTAATATCTTTAGGTGGTATGATTCAGTATCTTTAGGAATTATAAAATGTATCTTTAAGAATTATGATTTGATTTGATTTGATTATGATTATAATTGTAACCTATCAATGTATAAAGGGAGTAAAAGCTGCTGATTTTTGTAAGCTCTTCCCATACATTTTCTTAATTCATAACATGGTATCAGAGTAGTTTTTCTAAATCTTGCCTCTAATTCCTTTTCTTCTCAAAACCAAAACCTATACCTATACCTTTCTAACAAAAATAAAACCAACCTCAACTATCTAACCCTAAAAATACCTCAAGAAGTCACTGACAACCAAGACAGAGGAAGAAGCAACATTAGCGAGTGTCCCACGTGCCTCTATATGACACCGGCAACATCTGTAATCGACATATGTAGCCCACGTGCCACCTTTTAGTGACAATTTGTTAACTTTGATACCATAGATTAAGTTGCACTAACTCCAGAAACCTATTGGTGATGTGTTTTTTTATGCTTTTAATTGCTAAAAATTGGTTTCTGTGTTTAACCATAGTTGGTGATGGGTTTTTATTGCCTTTTAATTGCTAAAAATTGGGTTTGTATGTTTGATCATTGTTGTTGATTCCATCGTAGTTGTAGTCCCTCTTTCATTGTTACACAAGTTATTAATATTTTAAGTTTGTCATCTTATTAATGTCTTTTTGTATCAGGTACATTATGAGTGACTTCAAAACTGATAGTATTGACTGACAACCACTCATTATGGTTCAACAAATCACAAATCGAAAATTGAATGGAACGAATTATGTTGCTTGGGAGAAGGTGATCATTGTATATCTCAAGGGCCTAGGTAGATATGAGCATCTTATAGATCCAGCTTCTAATATTAAGTCACCATAGTATAAGAAGTAGGAACAACATGACAATCAAATAATGACAAGCCTTTGGAATGCCATGAAGCCAAATATTGTTGACATGTGCCAACATGTAAACTCAGCAAAGGAGTTATGGGAGTATATGAGACTTTTATTTTCTAGTAATATTACTCATATATATGATTTATCTGTGAAATTGTTCAATTGTGAGTAGGGAGAGAAGAATCACACCGAGTATTTTTCAGAAATAAAGAATGTATTTTTAGAATATTTAGCAACCCAACTGATAACAATAAATAAGGATCAACGTCTAAAGGAAAGAGAAGAGTTATTCGTGCTAAGATACGTAGCTAGTTTACGACCATAATATGAACCAATTCGGGCCCAAACATTAGGTGGCACTAAACTTCCAACACTTGTTGAAATATATTCAAGCGTATCTTGTTCCTTGAAGGGGCCAGTACAAGAAAGCGGTGACAAGTCTACTCTCTCTTTTTTTAATAGCAGAAAGAGGTAATAAAGGCTAAAGTAATAGAGATGGCCGTGGTGGTCATGGAGTAAGGGGCATATAAGGCCAAAAGAAATGTGACCATTGTGGCAAGGATGGTCATGTTCAGGACTATTGTTAGGAGTTACACCCAAAATTGCATCCAAAGCCTTCTCAGTCTTCTAATATTATGGAGCCTTCTAGTGGTTCTGCCTTAACAAGTGAAAACAAGTTATCTGAAGAAGAATATGCGGCTTTTCTACAATATCAAGCGGCCAAACAAGCAATGAAACCAATTTCATTGTTTTCTCACCTAGGTAATCTCACATCTTGTATATCATCCTTTGTTAAACATTGGATTATAGATTTAGAAGTCACTAACCATATTGCAAGTAACCTAAAATTTTTGATCAAATTGCCCCTATACTAGACTCTCACTAACTTACTGTTGTTAATGGTTCCACTACTAGTATAAGTAGGTTTGGCACTGCATTTTCCTCTCCTTCAATGATGTTAACAGCAACATTATATCTTCCAAAATTTTTGTACAACTTAATGTCTATTAGTAAACTAGCCAAATCATTGAATTATTATGTTTTTTCCTTACTCTATTGTTATTTAGGATTTGAAGATGAAGATAATTAAAGGAAGGCGTGAATTTGGAGTTCTTTACTATTTTACATTCATTTAACCTCCTACTCAGTTGTTGCTTTACCTCTCCAAATCCATAGTCGCCTTGGTCATCCATCCATCTAAAAATTTAAAAGATTGATTCCTAATTTGAATTTAAATCTTCATCTAGATTGTGAGTCTTGTCAACTTGAAAAACATCATCATGTTGCTTTTCCATCTAGATTTAATAATATAGACGAAAGCTCTTTTGTGTTAGTTTATTATGATGTTTGGGGTCCATCTTGTGTGACCTTAAAACTTAGTTTTCGTTACTTTGTTGTTTTTGTTGATGATTAGTCTATAATGACTTGGTTATATCTAATAAAGAACGTTCCAAATTGTTTTCTATTTTTTAATCCTTTTACTATGAAGTCAAAACTCAATTTGGTTGTCCTATTTGTATCCTTAAAAGTGATAATGCTAAAGAGTATTTTCTAAATCCATTCAATCTTAAAAAAAAATGTGGCAAGATTCGCAGATCTTCTTGTTCTCACATACCACAACAAAATGATGTTACTAAAAGAAAAATTGAGCATGTCATAAAAGTTGCTCGAACCTTACAAATTGAGATGAAGTTTCCCAAGGAGTTCTGGAGTGATGTTGTCTTTATTGCTTGTTGTCTTATTAACAGAATGTTATCCATTACTCTTAAAGGTCAGATCCCTCATATTTTTATATTTCATAATACTTCGTTGTTTCCTCTTCAACCTTGTATCTTTTGATATGTTTATTTTTTCCACCAACTCCAGTCAGGAGTTAATAAATTATCTCCATAATCCATCAAATATATCTTCCTTGATTACCTGAGATCATAAAAAGGTTATCGTTGTTACAGTCCCTTACATAAAAGATTCTTTACATGCTCATACGTAACATTCTTTAAGAACATTACATACATGCACTACTGTAGCCTAGAAAGATGACTTCATCTGAGCTCGCATCGAATTTTCCAAGATTATCTTTTCCATTGTTTAGAATGAAACACTTGTAGCCAAATACTCAAAAGTAAGCAATATTTGGTTTTCTTCTTTTCCACAACTCATAGGGAGTCTTTTTCAGAATGGGTCTTAAGAGACATCTATTAAATACATAACATGCTGTGAATACTGCTTCTACCCAGTATCCATGAGATAGTCCACTTTCACACATCATGATCCTGGTCATATCAACCAAAGTTCTGTTCTTTCTCTCTATAACTCCATTTTGTTAAGGCATCCTTGGACATGAGAAGTTGTGAGTTATACCATTGCTATCACAAAACTTTTCAAACTTTCTATTATCAAATTCTCCTCCACGATCACTTCAAATTGAAGTAATGTAGTATCCTTTTTTGATCTGAATTTTTTGCGAAACTTCTCAAAAACCTCAAAAGCATCATCCTTATTTGATAGAAAGTAAACCTATGTAAATCAGGAATAATCGTCTACTAAAACAAAACCGTAATGTTTACCATCAAAACTATGAGTCCTAGTGGGACCAAATTGATCCATATGCACAAGCTTAAGTGATTGGCTAATAGACACAATGTTTTTAAAAGGAAAGTTGCTTCTGACTTGTTTACCCTTTAAACAAGCCTCACAAACCTGCTTTCAAACTTCAAAGTTGGTAATCCTCTTGCTAACTCATTTTTGGACAATTTTGATATAATACTCATATTGACATGTCCAAATTTCTTGTGCCATATAAATGAATTCTTTTATAGAGAAACAAAACACTTAACATTTTGTGAGGACATGTCTTCCAGTTGAGCACAATATATATTCTGATTTCTAGGATCAAAAAACACAATATTATCATTATGAATATCGACAATTTCACAATTAGATGTATAGAAGATGACTTTGTAACCGTTGTGACATAGCTAACTATACTCTACAAGTTATTTTTCAAACCATTAACAAAGAGAACATTATCAGTAGAGGTAGAGTCAGAATTACAAATTTAACCAACTCCGGTGACTTCTGCTTTATTTTTGTTTGCAAAGACAACATTATCGTTGTCTTTTCCTTCAATGTAGTTTAAGTGTGATATTTCACCTGTCATGTGACTTGAACAACCGCTATCAACTATCCATTGATTTTCTCTTGCCTCTTTTTGAAACATATTTGCAAAAAATATTATCTCATTTTAGGTACCCAAAATTTTTTGGGTCTTTTCAGGTTAGTAGCTTGACCTTTCGATTTCTAGATATACATTTGAGATAATTTCTTTATTTTACGAAAGTTACAAGAATGACTAATGTGACCGTGTCTACCACAGTAAAAACATAAAATAGATGAATGAGTGTTAGTGTCGTTATTTTCTATCTTTTTGTGTGTTAATTTTTTTATTCTTGAGGTTTGAAGTTATACTAAATGGGAATTAATCTTGTTTTATGTCAAGGTGTATTTTAGAACTAAACAAAAAGAACTGCGATAATTTTGGGATAAAAAGAGCTAAGCTAGACATTGACCCTAATTAGACATGGCCTCGTGCAACAACCAAAAAGCATGAAATGCAACACATGGAGCCCAAGACCAAAACGACATAGCAACATTACAAAATGCATATAAGCTTGCATTTCAAGAAGCTACAACAATGAGGAATAAATCAAGGAGCATTTTTAAATTGTCAAAATCATCAACAGCAAGGAGGCAGGCAGCAGGCGAAAACGCTGGGGGGCATAAAGGAGAGCAAGTGGCGTCGTTTTGAGGCAGCAAAGGAGTATGAATCAGGATGCTGTGCGTTTAATAAAACGTACAGTAAAAGAGAGCAAATTAAATGGACAACGAAATAAATACACGAAAGTGACGCAAGAAGAGGTTGGAGGCGCAGTAGCGCTAGCGAGCAGAGAGGGATTTAAAGTGAGGACCAATTTAATTGTCTAATTAATTGGCTACTATAGACAAGCAATAAATCACACACAAGGAGAACGACAATATAGAGAGGAGAGCAAAATTAAATCCACAATCAATCAGCTGAGTGGCGTCGTTTTTGAAGGTAAGGCACAGCAATAAACATAGAGAACAAGGTGTAGGAGCGAGGGAATTAAAAAGGGTTGTAACCCTTATTTGTCCTGGAATCAGCAATAGTGAGAGGGGCAACACGCATACGCAATAGGGGGGAGCAAGAGACCAGTGGCGGCGGCTGAGTGGGGAATTATAAAAGAAAGAAAATCACGCAACAGTACATGGAGAGGCAAGAATAGAGGGGGCTGTGTTTTACAAGTGACCAGTGGCGGCAGCTGGGAGAACAGATAGCAAAGAAGAGTAACACCCATGACAGTCCAAATGTCAGTGACAGTTGGAATAGTTAGGAAAATCATGATGTTGGGTAACTAAACTTTTATTTCTTAATTTACGGAATCCTAGTTATTGAACTTTACATGTTGTGAGAATTTTGTTCTTTATTTCAATCGATTTCTTAGTCAAGTATAAAATATTTTTCTGGGTCATTATTTGATTGTTTAATTTGACAGCTAGGTGCGCAACTAGTTTGTGTTTTTATTCAATCAAT
>JAOTBA010070579.1:0-11392 GCA_025629845.1 Erythroxylum squamatum | reverse complement strand
ATTGTGGTTATTATTTATATGTAAAATATTTAAAAATTATTGTTATTTCAAATTAATTATCATTATTATTTATTATTGAGATTTTTGAAAGCATGGTTGATGTAAATAGTAAACTAGTAAAGTATACAGTACAACTATATAATATATCAATATAGACTATTTTGCAATTTTTAAAAAATTTAGGGACTATTTTATAAATTTAAAAAATTTCCCGAAACGGTACCCGGTACCGATCGATACCGGTACCATTCCGTTCCAGAGCTCAATTCGGCACCGAGCCCGGTACGGTATTCATAACATTGATCGGTAGTAATTGAAGAACATAAAAAAAATAGAAATGCCACCAAATAACTCATTTAATGACGCTCTTTTTTCCATCCAAACAATGTGAAGGTAAAACATAGACGAAATCTTACTCTGTTTGAACTTTTGAGAGTACAAAAAGAAGATTGAGAGACTTGAATAAAATTGTGAAAGGCTCTTCATTCATGTCACTAAGTTGTATATATATAGAGTGTTTGTTATAACTTCCAACAGAATTCTTACTTCTTTAACTAATTGAACTAACTCTTTATTTGTAAATCTCATCTAACTTCTTACTTCTTTATCAATGCATAGAATTTTTACAGATTTGGAGGGCAGATTGATTATCATTGTACATCACAATTTCTTCTTCATACTTCAGCCTGAAATTTTCAAGTAATTTATCCGAAAAACTTCACAAGAAGTAAGAGTCATAGCTTTGTAATCAGCTTCAGATGAGCTTCAAGCCACTACTAATTGCTTTTTGGCTTTCCAACTAATCATAGCTCCTCCATACAACACACAAAAGCCAGATATATATCTTTTAGTATCTGGACATATTCCCCAATCACTGTCTGTGTAACATTCTAGGTATGTCCCTTTCTCATAATTTCCTGACTTGGTCTTCAGGTATCTGACTACTTTCAAAGTTGCTTGCCAATGTACCTTGAATGCTTACTCGTGAATTATGATAGAATATGCACTGAATAATTGATCTCAAGTCTTATAAAGATAAGGTATATTAGCTTCTTGACAAGTCTTCTATAGGTTATTGCATCATCTAGAAAATTTTCTTCCATTTATCTTAGTTCATGGCTTGGTTCAATAAGAATTGGACTTAGTTTTGCACCTAACAATTAACATTCTTCCACAAGGTCCAATTTATATTTCCTCTAACACAAAACTAATCCTTTTTTTGACCTTTACAATTTCAACTCCAAGGAAGAGCTTAGGTTGTCCTAAGTTTCTAAGTCTAAACTTTGTACTCGTAAAGTTGAGTACTCTATCAATCTCTTCCTGTGTTTTGCATCCACTTAGAATATTTTCTACATAAACCAGTAGTGATATCAAACCATCAGATAAAGAAGCTTTAGTGAATAAGGAATAATTTGACTTGGACTGAGAGAACCCAAACTCAAGAAGGGCTTCAGTCAACTTGGAGTTTCACTGTCTAGGAGCCTACTTGAGTCGATAAAGTGATTTTTTAAGCTAGTAAACTAGATGATCATTTTTTCCATACTTCTCCCCCTTCACTTCATAGCTCTGAGGTAATTCCATGCATACATCTTTATGTAAATCACCATTTAGGAAAGCATTGTTGCTGTCAAGTTGCTCCAATTTGCAATCATGTTTTGCAGCCCAAGAAAAGAATAATCTCACAGTAGATTAAACACTGGACTAAAGGTTTTGTGATAATTAAAACTAACTTTTTGATTGAACCCTTTTGCTACAAGTCTTGCTTTGAATTTTCGTATTGTCTCATCTAAATTTAGCTTGTTCTTGTATTTCCATTTACATCCAATTATATGTTGTCTAGGTGGAAGGCATACTACTTCCCATATATCATTCTCTTCCAAAGCATGTAGCTCTTCAGTCATAGCCTTCCTCCATTGTTCCACTTACACAGCCTCATGATAATGAATGGGTTCCTATAAAGTTGAAAGTGTTAATACCAAAAAACTGGATGTTAGTTGTTCTATGAAAATTGGAGATATGATATGTTGGGTGGTAGATGAAGAATTTTTTTCTAGGTTATGTTGATATATATGTGTTGTTGATCATATGAAAGGTTGTGGAATACTAGTGGGTTGAGTTGATGATTGAATATGAGGTGACTGAGATGGTGACGTAGGATTATCTTCTAAGGATCATGAGGAACAAAATTTATTAAGTAAAACTCGTTATCCATGTCAACAATTTTCATTGGTCAGTTTCCACGTCGAAGAGAGTCTGGTTTTGAGCATGTGGAAACCCATTGTTCTGCCTAATAATTTAACAACAGCAGCTTTAGCCCATTGTGTATCAAGTTGAGTTCTGAAGGTGAGAGATAATTCTATGCCCATGCCGTACTGTCCTTGAACCAGGGTGATGTCCCCGTCTGTGAGAAGAATTGGTTCCTCATCAGGCCAGATAGGGTCCTCCTTGCTGATGCCAGGGCCTGAGTTTCCGGTGACAGTAGCACAATAGCTGGTTGGGGGATTAGGTGGAGTAGGCGAGGTGGGTTGTCTTCCTCGGGCTCGCGGAGTCGCACCTTCTAAGCAGCATGTCCAGCAAACGTCGTGGTACTGCTTGAGTCTTTGTCAAGGTCTGATTTGTTTGGATGTGCTGGGGGTTTGGATCCATTCGATTGAAGGGTGTTCAAGACTATTGAAATCGTTGGGTAAAATCGTCAAACAGGTGGTGATCGTAGCAAAAGCTCAAAGAAATCAGTGCATAAGGTTTAAAGGTCAAACAGGCTTCCGCGAACAGTGAGGAACACACATTTTTTTATTTTTATTTGAAGGAGCATCAAAGCCAGGTTGCAGGAGACAAATGACTAAAGTACGCGATATATGTTTTGAGTGTTAGGGCAGTTTGTTCCTGTACTAAAACAAACTCCAACTGATTATAATTATATATATAATAATTATACTCGTAAAATCCTAATATCAGAGACGCCGGACTGGACTGTATATGGATTTGTGATGAAACCCAGCCCATCTTCTACTGCTGACGAGGCTACAGCAGGTGATACTAGTGAGCCAACAATTTTGCCAATTGCTATGAGAAGGTCAGAGCGAGAAAAGAAGGATTCTGTGGTCCTAAAATGTTACGTGGTGGGCTAGCAATGGGCTGATTTAGATTTAGCTTTAGGCGTTAGTACGGTGTATAAATAAGAATAGAGGAATACTGAGAGGGCTATGAAATGATATACTGTTGGTTGTAACTTCTCTCTCTTGTCATTCTGAGTACCCTTGTACCAGAAGTTCTTCCTCGAACCTTCTATTTCTGCCTAATTTCTTCTGTAATCGCCTCGTTGTGCATTTTCTTACTAAAAAAATATCAAACACCGTTTGTCCCCTGCTAAAGTTCCCTCGTTCATAGCTCACTGTTATTACATTTTGGTGCTTTCATTGACCCTACTCTCCTCTCCTCTCATGGCCGACGGCACTCGATTAGCTAAGCTTGACTCTGCAGTTTCGGCACTTCAGGCAGATTTGGGCTCCCTTCAATCCACCGTTTCCGGTCAGCAGGGCACGTTGACTGAGCTAAAACACCACATGGAATCCATCACCTCTCAGTTGGTTCATTTGGGCCAACTTATTAAGGGCAAAACAGAGCTTACATCACCCGATAAACCACCTTGGCCTGCTCCTGATAGTGGCGGTCGTTTTTCTTCTGGGGGTCGCCATCCTCATCGTTCTGCCTATGACTCCGACATTGAGGATTTCCCTTTTCATCCCCAGCCTGCTCGCGTTGAACTCTCCCGTTTTGATGGTACCGATCCAGAATCTTGGCTTTTTAATGCCGAGGAATTTTTTGAGTTTTACAAGACAGAGGACACAGTCCGTATTACCATGGCAGCTTTTCATTTTGAGGGTAAGGCTCGTCGTTGGTACCAATGGATGAAAAACAATCGTCAGTTGTCTTGCTGGGCTCACTTTACTCGCGCTCTGGTGGAGCGTTTCAAGTTAACCGAGCTCGAGCCGCCGCAGGGATTATTGTCTAAGTTGCAGCAAACCTCCTCTGTCGAGGACTATCAATCTCAATTTGAAACGTTGGCTAATCAGACAACCGAGCTTCCGCCTGCATTTTTTGTGGATTGTTTCATTTCTGGGTTGCGGCCCGATATTAAACATGAGGTTTTGTCCTTCCGACCCACTTCACTTAACCATGCCATT
Organism: Erythroxylum squamatum; assembly: GCA_025629845.1. NCBI lineage: Eukaryota > Viridiplantae > Streptophyta > Magnoliopsida > Malpighiales > Erythroxylaceae > Erythroxylum > Erythroxylum squamatum. Next base: position 7,208 of record JAOTBA010070579.1, on the reverse strand, counting down.
AGTTTGGCCCGTTTGCAAAAGGCTAAGTTAGCCGAATCCCGAAAATTGTTATTGCAAGGAATCCGTTCGGACCGTCGACCGTTACTACCCACCCCACCCAACCTTAAACACCTTTAAATCCTCCTTGCTTTTCCAGTTTAGCCCATTGATCCAATACAAGTAGTGTTCCCAACGGAGGTTCATATCCTATAGCTTAAATAGATTGAGAATATTTCTCCATAGCGGATTAGTGTGGCAGCATTTGAAGAATATATGGTTAATAGATTCCTCCTCACTGGTACATAAAAGATAGAACTTATCTGAGTTCTGAAGAGTGTGAATGAGTTGTTCCAGAACTCCATATCAGCTTGTGAAAGGGGATAGTGATCAGTGGACCAAGCATCATTTATTTACATGATTGAGTTGTAAACTTGTGAGAGTTGTGTAGCTACCATCTAACTTCATTCTCATGTCTCATATCAGGTGAATAATCAGGTATACACAATCAAATATCGGTCTAGTTCCTCTCCCTGCATGAAATAGCCAAAACCACCTATCATTGTGAACAAATATGTGCATTTTGGTGTTAACAGGGATTAACCTTGTTAGAGTTGAAAAATATTGAGTCTTGCATAACGGTCTAAGAGAATGCCAGTTGTTGAACTGAAAAGTTGTGCCTTTGCCATCTCTAATGTACCGATTGATGTGAGAATGCATAAAAGTTCTGGTACTTAATATTTGTTGAAAAGTGTAGGATTGAGTACTTTTTTGAGCTACAGACCAGATGCTTCCTTGTTTAACATTAAGCATGTGCACCCATTTCACCCAAAGACTCTCCTTATCATAGCAAATCCTTCGTAACTTTTTAGCTAACAATACCTTGCTCATTCTAGTAGCTGAGTTGATAGCTAATCCCACATATTTTTTGGGTAAACAAATAACACTCCATTTGATCTTGGAAGCTTTTTTATCTTTGAGATTTTGCCCATGTCATATGAAGTCTCGTATACTTCTATCAATCTTTTTTAATACTCCTATAGGTATTGCTAAGTATGCCAGCCAATAAATGTGTAGATAAAACTTGTAAAAATCAATAAGTCTCACGATTACTCGATTCTCTTCTCTTCCACCAGATTTTCTTCTCATCCAATTCCTAAATTCCTAATCCTTCTCCCATCACCCAGCCACACTGATATTTGGCACTGGAGAGCTGAGACTTCCTGTGAACTTCTTCATCAATATTACCAATTTTCATCTTAATTAATTTACTTTATAAGCTCCATAAAATGTATTAGTTAGCTTGGTTTAGTTTTCTTGAATTTCATAAGCTCTAGCCGCAATTCCAGGAAGTTCAGGAGAATGTCTTCGGAAGGTGTCTCAAACTTGCCAATGCTACTGGAACTAATATCTTTAATGGAAGGACCAACAATTGGTGATTCAGTGTCTGCGTTATGTGTTCCAAGTTGTTTCCGCAGGGTGAGATAAGATCTCATTCAATCAAATCACTTTGTTGCTTCGTATGCATCGCGCAGCAACGCATAGGCTCGCCATTCATCCTTGTGAACTGCTGGTGGAGACTCGACTAATTAAAGTTAACAAGTGTACAGCTACTAAAGCAACATACGCACTGGCCAAGAGATTTTAGAATTTCGGAATTACGTTATTAAAATATTATAAAATTACAAATTATTAAAAAAAATCAGCTTAATATTTAAAGGAATCCATATCAATATTCGCTATGAATATGTTACTGTGCATCATTAGTATCGAGTACTCTTTTAAGTAATTTTTTAAAATTTTAAAATAAAATTTTTATTTTAAAAATTACAAAATAAACCTTCAAGACATTATATTATTTAAATTCAAATAATTTAAGTTTTTGTTGTTTAACTTTAAACAATCCACATTATTAGAAACAACTATGTATATTATGCAATGTGAAACAAAGCCCAAGACCCAATTACTTATACAATCGTAGTTGCACCTGTATCCAAACTTAAACAATCCACATTATTAGAAACAACTATGCATATTATGCAATGTGAAACAAAGCCCAAGACCCAATTACTTATACAATTGTAGTTGCACTTGTATCCAAACCTCAAACCTCCATTTTGAATCTTCACTGCACTGCTTGCCCTAGCTCCTACAAACGTGAACCGTCTTCCTTCAATTATCTCAAATAAATTATTCATATACTGTAGTTGTTTCAACTTTTAATTGTTGAAACTTGAAATCGCGTTACCCAACTGTTGAGACACGGCGAACTGGCGAAGCGGTGAGATGCGGTGACGGAGAGACACTCTTCAGCCGCGACACGGACTGGCAAAAAGGCGAGAGCTCCTCAGACGTGAAACTGGGGAGGTGAGTTGAGATTGAGAGCCTGAGTTGGATTTTTGAGATTCAACAGAAGAGGCAGAGGCATGCGTTGGGGAGGAGAAGGTATTAAGGTAAGTGGACCTGTTAGGTGTTTGCTAAAAGGTCTGACTTATTCATGTTGCAAATAGACCACACCTAGTGATTTTCTCTTACGTTAATTGGATGATTCCTGCGCTTGGTCTACCCTTTTGGGTACTTCTTCCCGTACTCTTTCTGGGTTAATTTCGTTCTTTAGTAATTTATCTCTGCGGTGTAGAAATTTGATTGTTTAAAGCTTTTTTTGCTATTATTGTTGATTCATTAGTGTAGTGCACTATTAACTCTTCTAGTTTTCTGAACTTAGTTATTTTACACCTATATATAAAATGTCAGCTGAATTCCAAAATGTGGGAGAATAATTTATATGTGAAATTTGGGCTAGTATTGTAGTGCAATTAATTGACTGATCGCTTTCCATAGTCACTGCTTTCACTTTAATTGCTTCAGGAAGGAATTTTCACTAATCTACAAGCATAACATGGTGCTGTTTTGGCCATGGTTCTTAGAGTTCTTTTGTTTCTTGCAACTTGCTATCCAAAGTTAATGATTGTAACTTGTAGTGGGTGAAATTTTGAACCAATTAATTATTTTGTAGGCTTTAAAATTGGTAGCTGCTTGCTGCTTTCTTGTAATTGACTGCCAATAAATTGTGTCGTTATTTGATATTTGGCTATTTGAGTTTTGGGTGAAATTGCACTAAGTAATCGCTGCCATCGGTTGAGTTTTGCTTCTTTTTTTTTTAACTTAATTATTGTTCATCTATGATAGAATCTTAACCTTTGCCAGGCCAGTGTTATGATCTAGGTATTTGGCTATTTGAGTTTTGGGTGAAATTGCTTCAAGTAATTACTGCCATCAGTTAGAGTTTTTCTTGTCTTTAACTGAATTATTGTTCATCTGTGATGGAATCTTAATCTTTGCCACACTTGTTTAGGCTAATGTTGTGATCTAGGTCCTAAAACGTCAGGAAATGCATTATAATTCTCTGTATATTCTTTCAGGCGTTAGAATGACATGACTTAACCACCAATGTAAAGTTTGATCATACAAATTAAGGTGCCTGAATGCTGCTCCCTTCCTCTCTATTAAGTGCATGCGGAACTTCCTTATAATTTCTCATTTTTATAATAACTAAACATCCTAAAGTCCCAAAACTTCTCACCCACGATGCCGTGCTACTCATGCGGGCATAGATCCCTTTTACGTGATGATGTTACTGGGAGCCTCCTCTGTGAGTTGTGTGGCACTGTCCAACCATTTGACAACTTTGAGGTTCGTACTGGTGGTATTCACGGCCCTGAAGGTGTCTTCATCCACCTTGGCTCTTCAGGTACAGGTAGCGTCTTAAACTACCGAGACAAGAAAATCTATGAGGCAAATAAATTGATTGATGAAATAACCTTCAAGTTGGACATAACCAGCAGGAAAGTGGCAGATGTCAAACACATGATTGGTAAGATCACTGATGGGGAGTTTGGAGCAGGTGATTGGTTCTTGGTTTTGATTGGTGCTTGTGCTTATGTCACCATGAGGAGCGACAATAGATCCTTGTCTATTGCGGAGACCAGTAGTGTGGTTGGCTGTGATTTGCATGAATTGGGCAGGATGATAATGCGAGTTGTTAATCATTTGAATATAAAGTTACCTGAATTTGATATAGTGAGTTCTTTTGAGAGGGTAGTGAGGAACTTATGGAGTTTGGGGAGGGTTGATACTGATAAAATTGAGATGATGAGGAAACAAGGGGTATTTTTAATACAATGTATGGTGAAATGGTTCTTGACAACTGGGAGAAGGCCACTTCCAGTGGTTGTTGCTGTGGTGGTATTGGTTTCAGAACTGAATGGAGTTGAAGGCATTAAAATTGAGAATGTTGCAAGGGAAGTGCATTCAGTAGTATCCACTTGCAGGTCAAGGTATAAGGAATTGTTGGAAGCACTTGTGAAGGCTGCACAAGTTTTACCATGGGGAAGTAATGTGACAGTGAAAAATGTTGTGAAGAATGTGCCTCTTCTGATGCGATATATGGAAATAAAATCCATGGAAAAGAGTGATGGGAAAGAGGAAAGTCTGGACAGTGTTTGGTTTGATTTAGGAGATGTAGTTACTGAATGCTTGGCAAAGGATTTTAGGTATGGGGATGAGGTAGATTGTGTGGAATGTGATGATTCACGTTATTTTGAGTTGCAAGGTAGAAATAGGGTCGAGAAAGCTGACAACGATGATTTGGATAAGCTACAACTTTCTCAAGAATGCCTGTCCATGCTTTATGACAAGTTTCTTGAGGGTGGTGGTGGAAAGTATTCAAGGGAGAGTGCAGTAAGTAGTAGGAGAAAGAGAAATAGAGGCTTGGAGCTTCATGCAACAGAATGGTGGGAGGGGAAATCAGAATTAAGCAAGAAGCTTATACTCAAGCAAATATTGGAGGTGGATGTGGGGTTTGATGCGATGCCTCCATCTTTCGTTAGAGGTTGCATGGCAAATGAGAGAAGAAGGGCAAAGATTTATGCAGCCAAGCTGCGTGTTCAGAGGATTATGAACCCATGGAGTGCTAATTCCATTGATGGTTCTAAGCTTCAGTCGGTGGAAGTTGCATATCCGCAGAAGAGGAAAAGAAAAACACAAGAGAATAGCCTTGATTGGGAAGATTTTGTTATTGAGACCCTCCTGCTCCATCAGGTAAAAGAGGAAGAACTTGAGAAAGGGAATTATAATACTTTGTTGGATTTACATGTATTCAACTCTGGGGTTTCATGACGTGCTTGTGCCAGTTAGCAGAGTGGTTGTGGATTACCTTTTCCTTTTCTTATTCTTACTCGAAAGTTCTTTCTTGTGAATGATTGGTGTCCTTCAGTTTAGAGGTGCCAAGTTACGAGTGAAATGTTTCAAGGTACATATTACAAACCATAAGCTCCATTAATTCTTTCTTTCAACCTTTGACCATGAAGATAGAGTTTCTTGGGACTTCTGTACTTGGCTAATATTTTGATTTTCAGATATTAATGACAAGCCAATTTATTTCAACTTTTACATGTTATAATATTCAAAGCAATTAAGCAAATGTGAAATAGCACACCTTGATGGACAACAGAGTCAGCACTGCAAGTTGTAATATTTAAGAGTAAATATCAAATATCAAATATTAAAACAAATAAGAAAGCTTGATGGGCAGTTAAGCGAGACAATTACAAGCTATGCATAAGGAAGAACAAGTATCAAATAATAAAGCTTTGAAGCAAATGTCTCATGGTAAAATTCAAATAATGTGAAGCACTAAAAGGGCTTTAGGGCTTTGAGAAAGAAAAATGGACTTCGATATAAAAACTTGGATGCAAATAGCTTGTTGACACAAGGTCTTGACATGGAAGCTTTGTCTAGCATTCGGCGTTAAGCACTTAGCCTTTATAAGATTTTGGCTTTGAGGAAATAAGGGAGAGGAAGAGGAAAGAGTTTGGAAGAAGAAGAAACTCGTTCAAGCTTGTAACAAGCTTGATTTTCTTTGATTCAAAATGTCTCCTTATGTAAGGCATTTGGATGTGCTTTTCGGTTTCAATTATCTCCGTAATGGTTCTTCACCTTTGTAGAGTCATGTGGCTGTTATACCATCTTATTGCAGGCTTTATGTCAACCTTAATAATTTTTTGTACAATTAAGCAATTGCCAATATGGATTCACATAACACAAATAGGGCTCATAGCAAATTGATCAAATTGATTTCTTCTGGCTTTTTGCCTTCATTGTTTTCAGACATCAAGGCAAAAGATAATGATTTTAATAATTGCTTCATTTTCTCAAAGTATCCATTCTCTATTTTAGTAGCTGCTACTAGTGTTTGTGTTTTAGATTTTTGTTGCCAAAATATAGTTGGCTCGCTTGCTTTTTGGTTAATAGGTTGTGAATTCCATATTATTCATTCCTCCACAACTACTTGAGAGGCTTTGTGGCTTTCCTGCTATTTCACATTAAACCTTTAGATTTGGGATATTGAGTTGTGGGTCTGGCTTATATTCATATTTTCACGTTAATACTCAAGGGATGAAAAACTTTGAAACAAATAAAAAGCTTGGAGTGAAAATATCTTCGTAGTCTTTGGGTTGGTGTTTTTCTTTAAATATTTAATATCCTTAGTAGACATTTGGTGAACATATTTGAGGGATGCATCCATATCATTTCTACCAATTGGTAAACTAAAATGGACAATTGTTTTGGTTCCAGTGTTGAAGACGAATAGTCAGGAATGGTGGCTTGTGACATTGCTCATTGCAAAGGCATTGAACAAGGCTTGTTGATAGTTCTAGTAGCTATAGGTTGGGGAATAATGAACGTTTATTTAAAAATGAGCTTGCTTCAAATTTCTTTACATTTAGGGCTCTTGGCCCCGGTTTATTGCGGGAATCACTTTGTTGATTTTTCAGGTGGAATAAACTGGTACAATTTTGGTCAGGTTCAATAAAGTGGTCTTTGATTTTCACCCATTCAATTTCATCAAGAATATGCTAATAATGAAGTCCGAATCCTCTGTCCAAGAGGATCCCTGTCTTATTCTGTCCGAGTAGAAAACGCCATCGTATTGATTAAAATTGAACAAACTATTAAACTTGGACGGACGACTGTGGGTGGGTATTGAGCCAAACAGGAAGGAGCCAGCTTTGACTTTGTTATTAATGAACGTTATTCCGAAGTATCTCATTAATAAAAAATTTGGTTTTGTTGTTTTATCCTTATTAAGAACAAAATTTAATGATATTATTTAATATCATTAATAATTAAATAAATTTATAATAATAAGAATAATAGTAAGTAGAAAATTA
>JAOTBA010070399.1:0-11408 GCA_025629845.1 Erythroxylum squamatum | reverse complement strand
CGGTTTGATAGCGGTTCACTACCGGTTGAACCTCTAAACCTTAAACCTTTCCTTCGACCGGTTCAATGTCCGGTCCGGTTTTTAAAACATTGGTTTTTGTTGGATTTTTGGACATTTCATACCTCTTTTTCATCTCAATTTGTGTAAATTCCAAGTATTCCTTTTCCCCTAACATTCAGCCTTCTTAAACATCCAGCTAAAGGATCAAGAAATGCACGATTCTGATGGTTAAAACGATCAGGATTTGGTAATCTAGGTTTCTAGAAGCTAGCTTATCCTACTTATCCTTTTCATTTTCTCCATTCAACCCCTCCCATCCTTGCAGATCGCCTGGAACTGTCTTATTAGACAGTCTTACTTCCTGCTAAACATCTTCGTTTGGTCTTCAAACTATAGATTTGCCCTCTTTTTCACACCCCAGAAAGAAATCCTAGCTTTTCCCCTTTGCTTTTTCAGATTCTTGCATAAACCTGCAAAACAACTAGAGAGGAATTAGTTTCAAAATCATAAATGGACACTGATTTTCTAACCTTTCTTTCAACTATCAAACAAACCCACTCTCCTAACCCTAACTCAACCCCTCCCACCCCTTTTAAACTTTCTTCGGCTCTTCCCTATTCTCCTTCCTTTTCTACAACTATACCTCACTCTACCACTGCTGCTTCACCCAAGGGTTCTATCCCAATTGTTGGAGACACAATTAGAGGACCTAGAAAGACATGGAAATAGGTCGTTGGAGATAACTCTAACTCCTCTTTGGTCTTCAGCCCTCCGGTTGAGATTGATGGTAAGCTAATGGTGGCTCATAGCCTAGATGTTTTACAGCAGGGAGCTAAGACATAGGAAACTACTCTTGTTGGATTTTTCATAGACAAAAGGCCTGCTTTTCTTGTTATACAAGCGTGGGCTTCGAGAAGCTAGAAAGCAAGAGGTCTAATGGAGGTAATGTTAACTGAAGAGGATAATATAATCTTTTCCTTTTTTTTTCCAAAGCGGAAGCTCAAAAGGTAATAGAAGAGGGCCCATGGCATATCTCTTAAATTCCATTATTTCTTCAAAATTGGCAACCGGGAATCGAGTTAGAAAAAATCAGAATGAAGAGCATTCCCCTATGGATGAACATTCATAATATCCCTTTAGAGTATTGGACTATAAAGGGGTTGAGTATGCTTGCGAGCTACTTGGGGAAACCTATATGCATGGATGAAAATACTACATTGAGAAAAAGAGTTTGATTTGCTCGATTATGTGTGAGTATGGATATCTCTAAGGAAATGAAGGATAGTATTCCTATTCTAAGGTTGGCTGATGAAAACTCTCTTAGAGAAGACAAAGTCTTGGTGACTTACCAATGGAAACCATCTCTTAAAGCTTAAGGTAAAGAATGGAAACCGATGGGTAGAGTTTTCATTAAAGGTGACTATTGGGAAGTGATGGGTATGGAAAAGAATGAGTCTGAAGAAATCAAAGAAATCGAGGATGCAGAACAAGTAGCAGAAAACCAAGAGATGGTCCAGTCAGTTAATGTCTCCCCTAAAATAGGGGAGTGCATTCCGAAGGACAATAGCTCTGATTCTGTTCAGTTGAAAGGAGTTCAACAAAATTTATCAGAAGATTTCTATAAGTCACTAATGAATAAAGGAGGAAATGTTCTGGAAACTAGTGGTACTATTCTAAATGAAGGAGTTTCGGTTGTTCAACAAAATGAACAAAGTCTATCAAAGGTTGATTTGGAAAATGGTAGTAATCAAGAGGAGCAGTTTGATCAGGACACCTCTCGGAAAAGTATTAGGAGCAGTAGGAAAAGCTCTAAAGGGAAAACAAATTACCTATGACATTGATTGTATGGAATGTGCGTGGAATAAATAATCCTTCCAAGCTTAATGCTTTAAGGGATTTTGTGCTAAAGGAAAAGCCTTGGACTTTTTGTATGTTGGAGACTAAAATAAGAGAAGTTAATCTGAATAAATTGGTTTGCCTAGGTAGCAACTGATAGTTCATTACAAACCATCAAATTCATGTATATGGAAGGATTATTATAGCTTATGATGGTAACTACTTGAAATTGGAGGTTCTGGAATCAAGTCAGTAGCATATTCACACTACTAAGCTTTATTTTAAAATGGAAAATTCTTGGGTTTTAGCTACTTTTGTCTATGGATTCAATACTGTGTTCCAAAGTTCTGACCTTTGGAATTACCTAAGAAGGATTAAGACTTCGGTAAATTCCCCTCGGATGGTTTGAGGGGATTTTAATACCACTTTGTTCATATCAAAGGCTAAAGGTAATTACAACCTACTCAACTACTCCTTTGATATGTTTGATTGTATGCAGGAGGTGGAACTTATAGATCTAAAATATGAAGGTCATAAGTTTACTTGGACAAATAAGCAAAGTTCTATTTGACACATCAGGAAAAATTTGGATAGGGCTATGGTAAATGTAGAATGGCTACATACTTTTTCAAGAAGCTCTGTGAAATTCCTAGACCCTGGTATCTCAGACCATAGTCCTATAAAGATTGATAACTTTTTCACTACCTCCAGAGTCCATCATCCTTTCATATTTAACAATTTTCTGGTTAACATAGAGGGATTTCAAATAGCAATAGTGAAGGGATTGGAGCTTGGATGCTATAGGACTAAGCAATACATATGTATCCAAAAGCTCAAGGCTATAAAATAGGAGCTAAAGATTCTTAATTGTAAGAGAGGTCTGAATCTTTTTAAGGAGATTGAAATAACTAGGGAGATAAACTCTCATCTATTCAAAACTCATTAGCAGAGAATCCTTTAGATGGCTCTCTAGCTACAGCAGAGAAGGAAGCTCTTAAGAATTACTTGGAAGTGGTGGATAATCAATGTTCTTTATTGAAGCAGAGAGCTAGAATTAATTGGATAAAAGATGGAGATAGATGTACTAAGTTCTTCTTCAATTATATGTTAGCTCAAAAGAATGTCAACAGAATCACCTCCATTAAAACTAAAGCTGGTGTGGATGTTTTTAGACAAGATGATATAGCTAAAGAAGTCATGAATTTCTATAAAAATCTACTAGGCTCAGAAGCTTCCCCATCTGAGTTGGTTTATGATCTTAGACGGTTTGTATCCACTAAAATTCCCGATCATGAAGTTTCTTGGTTAATAAGACCTGTTACAGATCAGGAAATTGAGAAGGTTGTCTTTAACATGAATGGCTTTAAGGCTCTAGGACCTGATGGCTTGAATGATCTTTTTTATCAGAAAACTTGGAATAGTTGGGGGGTGATAGTCAAGGAGGCAGTGCATAAGTTCTTCCTAAAAGGGGGTTTACTAAAAGAAATAAACAAGACCTTTCTTTGTCTGGTCCCTAAAAAATCCAGCTTGGATACTTGGAGTGATTATAGACCTATTTCATGTACAAATTTCCTCTACAAGATCATTGCTTAGATTTTGACTAATAGGCTGAAAGGAGGTTCTAAAATTTCCCATTAGTGAGAATCAAGGAGCATGTATGACTAGCAGAGATATAGAGGACAATATCCTTATTGTGCAGGAGCTTTTAAAAGGGTATAATCGCAGGAGAAGTCCCCAGAATTGCACTATAAAAATTGATTTACATAAAGCTTTCGATAGTGTGAATTGGGGTTTTTTGCTAAAAACTATGGAGATCATGAACTTTCCCCTAAGATTCATAAAGTGGATTCAAGAATGCATTTCTACTGCTTCACATGGGTGATTGATAAATGGGAGCCCCACAGAGGTGTTTAAAGGCAAAAAAGGTCTTAGGCAAGGGGATCCTCTATCCCCTTACCTATTTCTAATTTGTATGGAGGTTCTCACTTAGTTACTGAAGCATAACACTTCAAAACTTCAAAACTTCATAGATGTTTGGGTCTATGTGTCAACCTACACAAGAACTATTTCATTCTCTCTAAAAGTGCTTCTCACCTCTCAAATGCCTTATCTCGAGCTATGAGTATGGAAACTAAAGACCCTTCTCTCCTCTACTTGGGGATTCCTATCAATGAGGCTTAGGTTTTGTTAATGTATTCCTTTAATTGAAAAGATCCAGAAAAGATTGGGGACATGGACCAATAGAGCACTATCTTATGGAGGGAAACTTCAGCTACTGATTAAAACAGTAGAGCACTATCTTCTCCTTAAAGGGCTGATTAAAACAGTAGAAAAACTGATGAAGCAATTTCTATAGGGGAAAGGGAATGGAGAGAAAGAAATAGCCAAAGTTAGTTAGAAGAAAATCTGTCAATAGATAGAGGAAGGAGGATTAGGACTGGAGTCAATCTCCAATAAAAACATATTTCTTATGTCCAAGAGGATTTGGAGAATCCTAAGTGAAAAACAATATATGTCGACTAAATGGATTCACCTTTATTTATTAGAAGGAGCGAGTTTTTGGGCTTTAAAAACCAAAGACAACTACACCTGGTTTTTTAACCAACTTCTTAGAATGAGGGAGGAGATGTACCAGCACATTACTTGCCAGATAGGGGCAAAGGAAAGAATTTCCTTATGGTATGACAACTGGACAGGGACTGGACCTTTAATACAAAATCAAATGGCAAGATCCCTATTGAATCAATTCCCTAAAGATACTAAGCTCCAAGAAATAGTTAGGAATGAGAACTGGTCCCTTTCTTCTGATGAGACTAGACTTCTGCTCTTTCCTCAATTTAGAATCCATGGGGAGAGAGACATCAACCTATGGAAGGGTATTCTTGTTTCTGAGATTACTGTTAAGGAAGTCAAAAAGATAAGGGAGGGGTCCGCAAATCGAGTAGGATGGGATTCACTGACCTGGAATAAAGCCCTTAGACCTAATGTTAGTTTTCTGCTCTGGCTAGTAATGTGGCACAGACTTAGTACCTTGGATAGGCTGAAATTCTTAACCTCCTCTAAGCTATGTATCGTATGCAATCGAAAGGATGAAACTAGAGATCGTCTCTTCTTTGAATGTGTCTTCTCCAGAGAAGTTTGGGCTAAAATTTCTACTCTATGTGCCCCTAGTTTTATCTATGGCAGACTCAAAGATATCCTACAGGAATTACCTAATTTGCATATTTCTAAATATGATAGGGCTATAATATTACTCTCGGTGGCCACATGTTTTCAAGTAATCTGAAATGAGAGGAATAGTAGAAGGTTTAAAGACAAATCTAGTTCGCTAATACCTCTTATAGAACTCAGTATTGCTAGCATAAGGGAGCAACTAATCATCAATTAGTTAAACCTACACTGTAGTAGGAGAATGGCCCTTGTATGGAGAATATAGCCCTAGCCCTATCTGATCTCTCCTAAGTTCTTGTTACTCAGTTCACACATACAGAAATAAAATCCAAAAACAGTTCTTCACAATAGTTCTCATGCTTTAAACAAGCAAATTATTCTTTCACAATCTTTAAAGAACAAATGAGTTTTGTTTATATCTGGACTCACCTGGAATTACTAAGATCTTCTCCTTTCTGGGTTGAGCATTGCTTGAAGATCCATGCTATCCATCCAAATCCCTGTCATCAATGGATTAATGTTTAATCAGTGGAGGTTTCAAGAAAAAAGAAAGGAAGCTTTCAAAATCTTTGAACTGGGTACCTTTTTCGTGGATGAGATCTCTTCTCCGATCTCCCTCTCTGGCTAGCCTCTGAAGTCCTTTAAGAAAAATCAAATCCCAAAGAGATGAACTCAGATTAGCCATGCCCTAAACGATTATAGAATTTGGTTGTTGAGTTTGATACCTGTGTCAAGCTTCTTGTACGAAGATCTAAGTGGGAGTAGCGTCAAAACCATTGATCGCCTAGCCTCCAGAGTCGACTTCACCTTCCCTAATTGAGAAATGATGCAATGATTCGAGAAAGGGCAAGTTAGTTTTACCCTAATTGTCTATGAAGTGTCATTAAATGTTGGACCGGATACGTTGTCGTTTTTGTATTTGTCTGAAACCAGTGTTTTAATAGGGTTTCTCTCACGTGGGAGAGATCCTCCCCTCTATTTTGTAACTTCTCTTTTATATTGAATGAATTTTTAATTTCTAAAAATATATATATACGTTTAATAGACTGAAGATGCAATAAATATCAAAAGTATTGGCACAACAAGATGTTCCAGCAAAGCTACGTAATTGAGCTCAGTGATGTTGCTTGGGGTGACATTAAAGGGCTTCAAATCAGCACTAAACCGACAACTGAGGATAGAGATGAAGCACCTAAACTAGCTGAATTTATAGAGTTATATACTGTAAGCAAACTATTGTTTCAAATTTTCAGTAGAAGGCACAAGTCTTTCCGGAATCCTCAGACGATAAAATTGCAATTCAATGGCAGCATCTTTTATGGGAAGATCATATCTCTATACAAATAACAATATTGGAAAGATGGGTTTCGTCAAAGACAATATGTAATTGGTTTCGTCAAAGAGAATAGATAATTGGTTTCCCTGACTGCCGATCCTTGTTGTGTAGCAAACATTCAACTTATACCAAGGTCATTACTATCTAAACAACACACACAAAACCAGTATCTCAGATTCCCGGATCATCCATCAAACAATAGTATTATTGTATTATACTGTAGTAGACATTGAGGACGGCAAACCCAAATAAAGAAATCAAACAAATGCAAAACCTTAAACAAACCGCAGGACACGTGTCTTTAACCAAAAGATACCAAATTGAATCCACCGCATGTCATGTATGTGTAAACTTACAGAGATAAAAGAGACACAGAACGAGAGAGATAAAGACAGAGAGAAAAAGATGAAACCAAACATACATGGGTCACGAACGGGGACCTTGATGGTGTAGCCACTGTGGAGGAGAAGCTTAACAAGCCAGGAAGCAATGTAACCGGAAGCTCCGGTACTGACGCACACCACTTTGCCTGCTCCACTGCTCATTCTTCTTCGTTTTTTTGTGACAGCGGTGGGGTGTGTGGGTGGACCTGTCTGTGTGAGTGGAATGTTCTACTATAAAATGGGAAAGATTTTTAAAGATTTTGAAGCAAATAAGACCGGAACTTGATCCTCAGGAGCATCACCTAATATGGCCTTACATGCGCATGTACGCAACGGTCATATCTGCCTAAAATTTTAAATTTTTTTTATCTTTATTAACATATTATATCTTTATTCACCGTATATAATAGGCCACCGCTCTTTAAGTATATTATAATACTAAGAACGAATGGGATGGATGAACACGAAATTTCATCCCGCCGTCCAAATGATCTAACGTTCTTTTTTTTTATTCGCTGATATTTCTTCTCTCAATCTTGCAGTTCAAATGATCCTACCATCCATTTTTTCCCTCCGTTATTTCTTTTGTAAATTATAATTATGAATTCCTCAATTAAACAGACCAGATCTATTTGAAGTTTTGAAGAGAGCAAATTTGCAAAAATAAGAAAGTTGATTATGAAATAACAGACCAATTAGCTAATTAGCGCATATTTTTTGTAATTTTAAATTAAATATAATTTATATATAATTAATTAACAAATTAAAATATAATTAATAGTAATGTATAGAGTGACTATTTTTCATTCTATAATTTAAAAATAATTAAATTATAGTTAATTAATTAATTTTGATATAATTAATAGTAATTAGAATATAATAAATTAACTGATGCATCAAAACATAATTAATTGATTAAGTAGTAAATATTAATGTTTAGTATATATGTTAGTGATCAACTTGCATTATTAATTGTTAATTATTATTAATTATTATATAGTAATATTTAGCTAAGTAGTCACACCTGTGAATAGTCACAGGCATGACTCCCATGCACCGTTGTAACTTGTCGTGCATTTTATTTTGTTTTTCTTGTTATCAGCACCTATTTAATTTAATAATATTAAAATATTATTAACTAGTTGATTAATTATAACATAATTAATTGATTAATTAATTATGATATACTTAACATATATAAAAAAATATAATTAATTAACTAACTAATTAATTAATTTTGGTATAAATAATGATCATTAAAATGTAATAAATTTCATTGATTAATTAAAATATAATTAATTAATTATTGACCGTTAAATGCACGGTTGTGATCATTTTGTTTTTCTTGTTACCAGCACCAATATAATTTAATAACATAAAAATATTACTAATTAGTTGATTAATTATAACATAATTAATTGATTAACTAATTATAATATACATAACAAATATAAAAATAAATAATTAATTAAAAATTAATTAATTAATTGATTATGGCATAAATAATGATAATTAAAATATAATAAATTTATTGATTTACTAATATAATAATTTATTTATAAATTAAGTATTGATCGTTAACTGTTTTGTTAATTCAGTTATAATTAATAATAATTAATATATAATTAATTAATTGATGTATTAAATAAAATATAATTAATTCATTAATTTGTACGTATTAATATTTAGTATATATGTTACTCACCACCTTGCATTATTAACTAATTAGGCCATATATTTTTATCATTTCTAATTAAATATAATTGATATATAATTAATTTATTAATTATAATATAATTAATAGATTTGATTAACATTAATTAAGTATAGAGTGACAATTTTTTCAATCTATAATTTAAATATGCTTAAATTATAGTTAATTTATTTATTTCGATATAATTAATAGTAACTAAAATATAATAACTTAAATGATTTATTAAAATATACTTTATTTATAAATTAATTATTAAGTTATAATTAGTAATAATTAACATAAAATTAATTATGTATTAAAAAATAATTAATTGATTAAGTAGTAAATATTAATATTCGGTATATATGTTATTCATTATCATGCATTATTAATTGTTAATTATCATTAATTATTATATAGTAATATTAGTAGTCACGCCGATGACTATCTGATGCTAGTATGCCTATATAATTCTATCACATTTTATTGAATCATTGATTAATTAATTAAACTATTATTAATTAGTATTAATTAATTATAATATGTTTAAAACATATAAAAAAAATTTCTTACGTAAAATATAATTAATTAATCAACTAATTGGCTAATTTCGACTCAACTGCTGATAATTATAATATAATAAATTTATTAATTAATTAAATTATAATTTATTTATTTATCGTCAGTTGTTAAGTTTATTCAATTACAATTAATAATAATTAATAATTAATTAATTAATTAAAGTGTTAAATAAAATATAATTAATTGATTAATTAGCACGTATTAATATTTAGTATATATGTTACTCATGACCCTGCATTATTGACTAATTAGCACATATTTTTGTCATTTTTAATTAAGTGTAATTTATATATAATTAATTAACTAATTAAATTATAATTAATAGATTGATTACTTAACTAAGTATAGAGTGATTATTTTTTCATTCTATAATTTAAATATACTTAAATCATAGTTAATTAATTAATTTTGATATAATTAATAGTAATTAGAATATAATAAATTAATGTATTTATTAAAATATACTTTATTTATAAATTAATTATTAAGTTTATTCATTTATAATTAATATATATATTAATTAATTGATGTATTAAAATATAATTAATTGATGAAGTAGTACATATTAATATTTAGTATATATGTTACTGCATTATTAATTGTTAATTACTATTAAATATTATATAGTAATATTCAGTATATATATAGCTAAGTTATCACGCCTGTGACTTAATAGTCACACGCGTGACTCCGATGCTATTATGCCTATATAATTTTATCACATTTTTATTAAATTATTGATTACTTAATTAAAATATTATTAATTAGTATTAATTATGATATATTTAACACATATAAAAATATAATTACTTATTTAAAATATAATTAATTAATTTACTAATTAGCTTAATTCGGTTTAACTGATGATATTTAAAATACAATTAATTAATTAAGTTATAATTTATTTATAAATTAATTATTGATCATTTACTGTTAAGTTAAATCAGTTATAATTAATAATTAATATATATTTAATTATTTGATGAGTTAAATAAAATATAACTAATTGGTTAATTAGTACATATTAATATTTAGTATATATGTTACTGCATTATTAATTGTTAATTATTATATAGTAATATTCAGTATATATATATATATATATATATAGCTAACTAGTCATGCCTGTCATGCCTGTGACTTAATAGTTGTGACTCCATGCAGCAATTATCACCTATATGATTTTATAATATTTTTTATTAAATCAATAATTGATTAATTAAAATATTAGTAATTAGCTGATTAATTGGAACATATTTAATTGATTGATTAATGATAATATATTTAACACATATAAAAATATTATTAATTGATTAAAATATAATTGATTAAATAACTAATTAATTAATTTTAATATCACTAATGATAATTAAAATATAAAAATTAATTGATTTATTAAAATATGATTTATTTATAAATTAACTATTGATCATTAAATGTTATTTTTATTCAGTTATCATTAATAGATAATTAATTAATTGATTAATTAAATAAAATATTAATATTTGATTAAATAGCACGTATTAATATTAATTGTTAATTGTTAATAGTTATTATATACTAATATTCAGGACATATATATCTCTTCAGTGTATATATATATATATATATATATATATATAATAGTCACAGGACTACATGCACGGTTGTGATGTTTGTGACTTCTTAATTATTTGACATGCCCGTTTGTGACTTAAATGCATGTCAAATAATTTTTAATTATTTGTTCAAAATATAATTCTAAATTTTAAATATTTGAATGACTTGATAAAATATCAATATTTGATTAAGAAATACGTATTAATATTAATTGTTAATTATTATTAGTTATTATATATTAATATTCAGGACATATATAGCTCTTCAGTGTATATGTATAGCTGAGTTGTCATGCCTGTGCCTTAATAATCATAGGCGAAGTCACAACCGTGCATGTTAAATAATTTTTAATTATTTGTTCAAAATATAATTCTTAATTTTAAATCTTTGATTGACTCGATAAAATATCAATCTTTGATTAAGTAGTACGTATTAATATTAATTGTTAATTATTATTAGTTATTATATATTAATATTCAGGACATATATAGCTCTACCCAAAACTCGAGTTGAAGGTAGGGCGAAACCAAATTACTTAAGTTCACCACGCATTCGTTAGTTAGCGAATGTCTCCCGGCGTCATTTCTAAGTGCATGGGAGAACCTATGGCCGAATCCACTCACTAGGATTCGAACTCACGATGTGGGGCAAGCCTCAGGCCCATACCTGAGCTTTTGTTGGTAGTCTGTAAACATCAAGTGTTCCCTATTCTACACCACAGCAGATTATTACCTTTCTAACAAACTCTGTACGTAGTACTAGCCAACCAGCGTACCCACGCAACACCTCTGTACATAATTAACCACAG
>JAOTBA010070364.1:0-11413 GCA_025629845.1 Erythroxylum squamatum | reverse complement strand
AATGCTTACTAGGTGAGTGTAAGCATGCATTAAATGTGTTTAGGTGAGTCATCATGCCACTTGGCATGTAATGAGAGTAAAAGACTAAAGTCCATGTAATATATTGGAAATAAAATGAAAGGAACCCTAACAAATGTAATTTCTAGGTCATCCAATTCCAATGGCCCTAATTACAGTCCCAAAATAATATACCTAATTTTTCAATGTCATTGGACAGTGATTTTCAATGCCGGAAACCAATTAGTTCGCCACTTGGCGATTTTTTCGGTCCGAACCTTTTTCCCCGAAAATTTCCAGAAAATTTTCAAAATTGCCCAAAAATGCAAAACACATAACAGTCCACTCCAAATAATTTTTCAAGCATGAAATCATATTTTTCCACAGAAATTACATTTAGGCACATATACCAGGAAATGTCATGAATGCATGTACAGTCAGTTTCATATGCAATTTTACTATTAACGTGTAATTGTATGCATGAATATTGCAACACAATACTAAACACTCTCGGGCCTTTCCAAATTATTATTTTACCCTTCCCATTGGGGGTGGGATGTTACACTATGAACATAATGAGTCCAAATTCGGAGCTTATATGTCACAAGCGGGCAGCTAGGAGAAGACTCTTGTCAACGTGCACGTGACGAACAGAATGGTTCCACTCTCGCCTAACCAAAAGGCACATATTCGTTTTCCTATATGCTCATCCTTTTATGTTTTGTCTTCATTTTCATTAATGCAAATGTCATGACCTCTTTTGAGGTAAAACATAGCCATATTTCACCATGTATTTTTCAACATTTACAAACAAGTCATTTTCAACAAATCAATTTCAATATACACACATAGGCATGAATTTTCCCAATTATACTAGAACCCTAAATATGTTACCTACCTAGTTAGCTTGCGAAAACCAAGTCAAGCTTGCCTTTCCCCTTGCTCTTAGGTAGGATTCCTTTGGTCCCCTATAATAACCAAGGTTCCAATCAAAACAACATTCCAATCAAATACATAACTTAAAAAGAAAAACATACAATTTCAACAAATATAAATTGAACTCAAATCTAACCTACCCATAACTCATCTAGGTTAGAAAACCTAAGACCTAGCTTAGAAACCCTAAAATCAATTGGGTTCTCCTAATCCATCTTCTTCCAACACAAACCCTTTTTTTTCATTCTCTACATTAATCCCTTTTTCCTTTCTAACTCCTTCTTCACAACACAACTCATTCCTTTAATAAAGCAAAAAGAAAAGATGGTTAACCTACCTTAATAAGTTGATTTCTCTTCTTTCCTTCTTTCACCGATACCTTTCTCTTCTCTCTCTTAACTTTGTTTTCTCACTCTTCTCCCTCTTCAATTCACGTTTTCCTCCTCTTAACAAGCAAAACAACACATCCTTTTTCTATTTCTACCCGTAATAAGCCCAAAATGTCCATCTTACCCTTCCTTATAAGCTTATGCTCTTTCATGCTTAAGTGATCTCCCAAAAATGTCCTTGAACATCCTTATTATATCAACACTTAAATTCCACTTCTCCATTCCTACTAACCTCGACATAATCTATCGAAACTCCAAACTTATTTGTAATCATGCTTACTTAAAGAAAAATTTTCCAGGGTCCAACAATTCTCCCCCTTAAAGAATTTCGCCCTCGAAATTCTTGCCTGAGACATTGAAGAGGTGTGGATACTTCTCCTTTATGGCCTCCAAGGGTTCCCACGTAGCCTCTTCCGTAGAATGGTTTCTCCATAGAACTTTAACCAGTATTACAGTCTTGTTCCTCAAAACCTTTTTCCGTTGAATATAGGATCTCCACTGGTTGTTCCTCATAAGTCAAATCCTACCTTAACTGAACCTCTAAAGGTTGAACTATGTGTGAAGGATCCGACCGGTACTTTCTCAGCATTGATACATGAAAGACATTGTGAATCTTAGATAACTCCGGTGGCAAAGCTAACTTATATGCTAAAGACCCGATCTTCTCAGTGATCTCATAAGGGCCTATGTATCTTAGACTAAGCTTGCCCTTCTTACCAAATCTCAAAACCCCTTTCCATAGAGAAGCTCTAAAAAACACCTTATCTCCAACTTCAAATTCCATCTCCCTTCTATATGCATCTGTGTAGCTCTTCATCCTATCTTGAGCTGCTTTAAGTCTCTATTTTACCAAGTTAATCTTATCGACTGTAACCTATACCAAGTCAGGTTTTACAAGTCTCCTTTCACCTTCTTCATCCCAACAAATCGAAGGTTTACACCTCCTACCATACAAAGCTTCATAAGGAGCCATCGAATTCCCAAGTGGTATGAATTATTATAAGCAAATTCAATTAAAGGCAAATGATCATCCTATGAGCCTTTGAAATCCATATCACAAGCTCTTAACATCGCCTCTAGAGCCCGTATTGTTCTCTCCGATTGTCCATCAGTCTGCGGATGGAAAGCTGTACTAAAATGTAACTTTGTTCCCAAATCTTCTTGTAAACTTTCCCAGAACCTGGAGGTGAACATGGGATCTCTATTTAAGACTATCAAACTTGGAATCCCATGAAGTCTAATTATCCCATCTATGTATTTCTTGGCCAAAACATTCAAAGAATCCGTCTGTTTAATTGGCAAGAAATGAGCAGACTTAGTTAGCCTATGCACAATCACCCCTATTGTTTCATGCTTCTTGTTGGTTCTTGGAAATCCCATCAAGAAATCTATTGTAATCTTTTCCCATTTCCATTCAAGAATTGACAAATGTTTAAGCTTGCCTGAAGGTGCCTGGTGCTCAGCCTTGACTTGCTGGCACACTAAGCATCTTTTAGCATATTCTGCAACTTCATTCTTCATCCCTTTCCACCAAAAATGCTCCTTCAAATCTCTATACATTCTTGTACTTCCTAGATGCATCGCATAAGGCGCATTATGTGCCTCATCTAGGATTTCTTCTTTTAACTCTTGCATATCAGGAATACATAGTCTGTTTCTTACCACCATCAAGCCAGCTTCCCATAGTCTGTTTCCTACCACCATCAAGCCATCTTTTCGTACCTCTATTTCAAAAGGTTTACCATTATTTATCTCTTCTCTGAGCCTGCTCAAACACTCATCTTGCTCCTGCAACCCCTTAATCTTTTCATTCAATAATGGCCTTACTCTAAAGTTTGCCAATATACAATCAGATTCAGTTTATCTCAATGTCATTCTGAGTTTGGATAATTCCTTCAAAAAAGGAAGATACACTGTCTCCACATGTTCCATAGTCAATTTTCTACTCAGTGCATCCGCTACTACATTAGCTTTCCCTGGATTAGAGTCTATCATCAAATCATAATCTTTCAACAGTTCTGACCACCTTCTTTATCTCAAGTTTAACTCCTTTTGGCTCATCAGATACTTAAGACTCTTATGGTCTGTAAATACCCTAGTAGTGACTCCATATAGATAGTGTCTCCAAATTTTCAATGCATAAATTATGGCAGCTAACTCCAAGTCATGCGTCGGATAATTTATCTCATAAGGTTTCAATTGCCTAGGAGCATAAGCAATCACCTTATCTCCTTGCATCAACACATAGCCTAATCCTTTCCTCGAGGCATCACTATACACTGTGTATCCATCATCACCCGAAGGCAAAGTCAAAATCGGTGCAGTTGTAAGCCTGTTCTTCAATTCCTCAAAACTACCCTGGCATTCTTCTGTCCATACAAATGTCTGATTCTTTCTTGTTAATTTGGAAAGTGGAGCTGCTATTATAGGAAAGCTCTCCACAAACCTTCTATAATACCCAGCTAATCCCAAGAAACTTCTCACTTCAGCTACATTCTTAGGTGCTTCCCATTTCACAACTGCTTTTATCTTCCTTGGATCCACATGAACTCCTTGCTCTGAAATCACATATCCAAGAAATGTCACTTCATTTAGCCAAAATTCACATTTATCGAATTTGGCATACAACTCATTCTTTCTCAATGTCTTCAAAGAAATTCTTAAGTGTTCCTCATGTTCCTTATTACTCTTAGAATAGAGCAAAATATCATCAATAAAGACAATGACAAATTAGTCTAAGAAAGGTCTAAAAACTTTATTCATCAAATCCATGAAAGTTGCAAGTGCATTTGTCAACCCAAAAGGCATGACCAAAAACTTAAAGTGGCCATATCGTGTTCTAAAAGCAGTCTTTGACACATCAGACTCCTTTATCCATAACTGGTGGTAACCCGATCTTAAATCTATCTTAGAGAAGACCCTTGCCCCTTGTAACTGATCAAACAAATCATCTATGCGTGGGAGCGGATATATGTTCGTAATGGTGATATGGTTAAGCTTTCTATAATCCGCACACATTCTCAAGGATCCATCCTTTTTCTTCACAAAAAGAACCGGCGCTCCCCAAGGTGAAGAGCTTAGCCTAATATAACCTTTCTCCAATAAATCCTCCAATTGCTCCTTAAGCTCCTTCAATTCCGCTGGAGCCATTCTATAAGACGGAATCAAAATTGGAGTTATGCCTGTAAAAAGCTCAATGGGAAATTCAATTTCCCTAGGTGGCGGTAGTCTTGGTAACTCCTCGGGAAAGACATCCGAGAATTCCCTGACTAATGGCATATCTTCTAACTTCCCTCTATCTGCCCACGTGTCTACCACATAGGCCAAAAATGCCTCACACTCTTTCCTCATCATTTTCTCTACAATCAAAGCCGAAACAATTCTCGATGAGCTAAATTTCCTGTCTCCTATAAACATCACCTTTCTTCCATCATCCAACTCGAACTCCACTATTTTCTGTTTGCAATCTAAATTGGCATTATACTTCTCTAAGGCATCTATACGCAAAATCACATCTAATCCTCCCATCTTCAATGGCATTAAATCCACCACTAAGTGTCCCCCACCAATATGTATCTCACAATCTCTACGAACTTGACTAATCACAATACACTGGTCGATTAGAGTACTCACTATCAAAGGAGTATCCAATGGGCTCAAATCTTTACCAAGCATAGCTACCCGATGAAACAAAGGAGTGGGTACAACCCGGATCAATCAAAACAATCACATCATCATCAAATAATTTCATCATACCAGTCACAACTTCTGGAGCGGTCTCTGCATTCTCCCGTGTCATTGCAAACACTCTAGCTAGTGCTGGCCCCCTTGGTCTTCCTGGAGGATTCACTCTCTTTACTGCATCAAAGCTGCCAACTTCAGTTGCATTCCTTTGCCCCACTGCCTCAGTTCTTTTCGAACCTTGCATCTGTGCTCCCTCTCTTCTTGCATACCGCGGACACTCTCTAACCATATGCCCCTTCTCTCTACATTTGAAACAAGCTCCAGTCATACTGCTGGGCCCCGCTTTCGAAGTCTAGCATTCATAATCAAACATGTTTTTGTCCTCAATCATACTGAACCTGATTCGAGGAAACAGCCATGACTTTCTTTATAGATACCATATTTATGGTGGTAAGGTATAAAAACGTGTTAAGAATCCAATGCTTCAAAAATTGCCTCAATCGGAGGTCGGATGAAGAAGTTATGGTCAAACAAATCCAACATGTTCATGTCTTTACTCATATTGTACATGCCTTGGCACAATTGCCATAACTCTCACTACAAATGTTGGATTGACTTCATTTTTAGATGGTTTGAAAGAAGACTTCAAGATCTAGAACTTTCATGAAGACCTCGAAGACAAATCCTATCTTGTGTTTTCTTCCTTCTGACTTTTGTATCTTCTCACTTTCGTATCTTCTTAGTTTTGCTTCCTTCTTAGTTTCTTAGTTTTGTTTCCTTCTCAGTTTTGCTTCCTTCTTAGTTTCGCTTCCTTCTTAGTTTCGCTTCCTTCTCAGTTTTGCTTCCTTCTCAGTTTCACTTCCTTCTTAGTTTCGCTTCCTTCTCAGTTTTGCTTCCTTCTCAGTTTTTGCTTCCTTCTCAGTTTCGCTTCCTTCTCAGTTTTGCTTCCTTCTTAGTTTTGCTTCCTTCTTAGTTTTTGCTTCCTTCTCAGTTTTGCTTCTTTCTCAGTTTCGCTTCCTTCTTAGTTTTGCTTCCTTCTTAGTTTTGCTTCCTTCTCAGATTTGCTTCCTTCTCATCCCCAAAAGTTCTAAATCACTACCTACACTCTCCAGAGCATCTCCACTTATAAAGATCATAACTCTCGACTCAAATGTCCAAAAAATTCATACTATACACCTGGGAACTTTTTAGTTCTAAACTCATTTGCCAAAATCCACAAAAACTCATACCTAACTTTAATTACATATTAAGTAAAAGCTTACACAAAATACAACGTATATAAGATGCTCAATGCTTCAACATGCTATGAAGCTGTCCAAAAGGGATTGAACTAACTTAATTACAAATGTTTATATTATCTTGGAGTTTCTGAAGCCTTGCAAGGATTGCTAACCTTCTTGTTCCACACCTAAGGAGGGAAATAGTGGGGTGAGCTACACAGCTCAGTGACTAACATATTGAGAGTCATTGATAATTGACCACAAATTCATGCATATGCATGTATATATATAGATATATGTATATATATTCGTATATTTTCTAATTCAAGCATTCTTTAGTTTGGTTTTACACTCATAGCACATAACACTCAAACGCACCATCCATGACAAGTTTAAAAATGCAATGCATAGAAATTGGCTTGAGGGTCCCATGGAGACAGAATGGAGAAACCGAAGTTTACCCCATGAACATAATAAGCCCAAAATCGGACCTCATATGCCACAAGCGGGCAGCTGGGAGAAGGCTATTGTCAATGTGCACATGACGAACATAATGGTTCCACTCTCGCCCAACCAAAAAGGCACATAATCGTTTTCTCATATGCTTATCCTTTTATACTTTGTCTTCATTTTCATTTAATGCAAAAGTCATGACCTCTTTTGAGGTAAAACATAGCCATGCATTTTTCAACATTTACAAACAAGTCAATCTCAACAAATCAATTTCAGTATATACACATAGGCAAGAATTTGCCCAATTATACTATAACCCTAAATATGTTACCCACCTAGTTAGCTTGCGAAAACCAAGTCAAGCTTGCCTTTCCTTTTGCTCTACGGTAGGATTCCCTTAGTTCCCTACAATAACCAAGGTTCCAAACAAAACAACATTCCAATCAAAATCATAACTTAATAGAAAATCATACAATTTCAACAAACACAAATTGGACGCAAATCTAACCTACCCATAACCCATCTAGGTTAGAAACCCAAAGACCTAGCTTAGAAACCCTAAAATCAATTGGGTTCCTATAATCCATCTTCTTCTAACACAACTCATTCCTTTAATAGAGCAAAAGAAAAGATGGTTAACCCACCTTAACAAGTTGAATACTCTTCTTTCCTTCTTTCACCAAAACCTTTCTCTTCTCTCTTTAAATTTTGTTTTCTCACTCTTCTCCCTCTTGAATTCACGTTTTTTTCCTCCTAACAAGCAAAACAACACATCCTTTTTCTATTTCTACCCTTATTAAGCCCAAAAAGTCCATCCTACCCTTCCTTGTAAACTTATGCTCTTTTATGCTCAATTGATCTCCCAAAAATGTCTTTGAACAACCTTATTACATCAACACTTTACTTCCAATTATCCATTCAACAAGTCCTACTAACCTTAACACCATTATAGTTCCAAAAGTTTAATCTATCTAAACTCCAAAATTTTTTTAAAATCATGCTTACTTAAAGAAAAAAAATTTCCAGGGTCCAACAATTCTCCCCCCCTTAAAGAATTTTATCCTCGAAATTCTTACCTGATGCATTGAAGAGGTGTGGATACTTCTCCTTCATGGCTTCCAAAGGCTCCCATGTTGCCTCCTCGGTCGAATGGTTTCTCCATAAGACTTTAACTAGTTTCATAACCTTATTTCTCAAAACCTTTTCCTTCAAATCTAGGATCTCCACTGGTTGCTCCTCATATGTCAAATCCTCCCTTAGCTGAACCTCTGAAGGTTGAACTATGTGCGAAGGATCCGACCGGTACTTCCTCAGCATTGATACATGAAAGACATTATGAACCTTAGATAACTCCAGTGGCAAAGCTAACTTATAGGTCAAAGGCCCAATCTTCTTAATGATCTCATAAGCGCCTATATATCTCGGACTAAGCTTGCCCTTCTTACTAAATCTTAAGACTCCTATCCATGGAGAAGCTCAAAGAAACACTTTATTTCCAACTTTGAATTCCATTTCCTTTCTATGTGCATTCGCATATCTCTTCATTCTGTCTTGAGCTGCTTTAATTCTTTGCTTCACCAAATTAATCTTGTGACTTGCACCAACTCAGACCCTACAAGTTTTCTTTCACCTTCCTCATCCCAACAAATAGGAGTTATGCACCTCCTACCATACAAAGCTTCATAAGGTGTCATCTGAATTCCTGAGTGGTACGAATTATTATAAAGCAAATTCGATTAAAGGAAAATGATCATCCCATGAGCCATTGAAATCCATAACACAAGATCTCAACATTGCCTCTAAGGTTCATATTGTTCTCTCCAATTGTCCATCAGTCTGTGGATGGAAAGCAGTGCTAAAATGCAACTTTGTTCCCAAAGCTTCTTGTAAACTTTCCTAGATCCTGAAGGTGAACCTGGGATCTCTATATGAGACTATCGAACTTGGAATTCCTTGAAGTCTGATTATCTCATCTATGTATTTCTTGGCCAACACACTTAATGAATCTGTTTGTTTAATTGGCAAGAAATGAGCAGACTTGGTTAGCTTATCCACAATCACCCATATTGCATCATGTTTCCTGTTGGTTCTCGGCATTCCCATCAAGAAATCCATCATAATCTTTTCCCACTTACATTTTGAAATAGACAAAGGTTTAAGCTTGCCTGAAGGTGCATGGTGCTCAGCCTTGACTTGCTGACACAATAAACATTTACTAACATACTCTGCAATATCCTTCTTTATTCCCTTCCACTAAAAGTGTTCTTTCAAATCTCTATACATTCTCGTACTCCCCGGATGCATTGCATAGGGAGCATTGTGTGCCTTGTCAAAAATATCATCCTTCAACTCTAATAAGTCCGGGACACACAATCTGTTACCTACCACCAGCAGCCCATCTTCTCTTATCTCTATTTTTGAAGGTTTACAATTCTTAATCTCTTCTCTGAGCCTGCTCAAGTACTCATCCTGTTCTTGCAATTCCTTAATCTTTTCATTCAATACTGGCCTTACTCTAAAGTTAGCCAATATGCAATCCGATTCAGCCTGTGTCAATGTCACTATGAGTTTGGATAATTTCTTCAACAGAGGAATATACACTGTTTCCATATGTGCCATAGCTGATTTTCTACTTAGTGCATCCGCTATTACATTAGCTTTCCCCGGGTGATAATCAATCATTAAATCATAATCCTTTAACAATTCTAACCATCTTCTCTGTCTCAAGTTCAAATCTTTTTGGCTCATTAGATACTTAAGAATCTTATGGTTTGTAAACACCCTAGTAGTGACCCCATACAAAAAGTATCTCCAGATTTTCAATGCAAAAATTATGGCAGCTAACTCCAAGTCATGCGTCAGATAATTCATCTCAAAAGGCTTCAATTGCCTAGAAGCATAAGCAATCAACTTATCCCTTTGCATCAATACACAGCCCAATCCCTTCCTTGAGGCATCACTATAGACTACATATTCGTCACTACCTATAGGCAAAGTCAAAATCGGTGCACTCATCAATCGATGCTTAAGCTCCTCAAAGCTTTTCTGACATTCATCTATCCACACAAACTTCTGGTTCTTCTTGGTCAATTTGGTAAGTGAAGCTGCTATTACAGAAAAGCCCTCCACGAACCTCCGATAATATCCAGCTAAACCTAAGAATCTCCTCACTTCTGCTATATTCTTAGGTGCTTCCCATTTTACAACTGCTTCTATCTTCCTCAGATCTACATGTACCCCGTGCTTTAAATGTTCTTAAATGTTCTTCATGCTTCGTATCACTCTTAGAATAAACCAATATGTCATCAATGAGGACAATGATAAAATGGTTTAAGAAGGACTTAAAGACCCGATTCATCAAGTCCATGAAAGCTGTAGGTGCATTTGTTAACCCAAACGGCATGACCAAGAACTCAAAGTGGCCATACCGTGTTCTAAAAGCGGTCTTTGACACATCGGACTCCTTTATCCTTAATTAGTGATAATCCGATCTCAAATCTATCTTAGAAAAGACCTTTGCTCCTTGTAACTGATTAAACAAATCATCTATGCATGGAATCGGATATCTGTTCTTGACCGTAGCATGGTTAAGCTTCCTATAATCCACACACATTCTCAAGGATCCATCTTTCTTCTTTACAAAAAGGATCAAAGCTCCCCAAGGCGAAGAGCTCGTCCTTATGTACCCTTTCTCCAACAATTCCTCCAATTGCTCCTTAAGCTTCTTCAATTCCGTCGGAGCCATTCGGTAAGGCGAAATTGAGATTGGCATTGTGCCCGGGAGAAGTTCAATTGGAAATTCAATTTCCCTAGGTGGTGGTAGTCCTGGTAACTCCTCAGGAAAGACATCTGGAAATTCCTTAACTACTAGCATCTCATCGAACTTCCCTCTATCTGCCCACGTGTCTACCACATAGGCCAAAAATGCCTCACACCCTTTCCTCATCATTTTCTATGCTATCAAAGCCGAAACAATTCTCGATGGGCTAAACTTCCTGTCTCCTATCAACATCACCTTTCTCCCATCATCCAACTCAAACTCCACTGTTTTCTGTTTGCAATCTAAGTTGGCATTATACTTCTCTAAGGCATCCATACCCAAAATCACATCTAATCCTCCCATCTTCAATGGCATTAAATCCACACTAAGTGTCCCCCACTAATATGTATCTCACAATCTCGATGAACTTGACTAATCACAATACACTAGCCGATTGGAGTACTCACCATCAAAGGAGTATCCAATGGGCTCAAATTTTTACCAAACACAGTTCTGTTAAGTCAAAATGACATTACGATTAATTATTTTGATGAATAACAAAAAGCAGACGAATGAAAAGCAGACGAAAGCTAGTTGAAGTAAAAAGCTGACGGAAGCTAGTTGAAGTAAAAGGCAGATGGAAGCAAAAAGTAAAAAGCAGACGGAAGCAAAAAGTAAAAAGCAGACGGAAGCAAAAAGCAGACGAACGAAAAGCAGACGAAAGCTAGTTGAAGTAAAAAGCAGACGGAAGCTAGTTGAAGTAAAAAAGCAGACGGAAGCTAGTTGAAGTAAAAAGCAGACGGAAGCAAAAAGCAAAAAGCAGACGGAAGCAAAAAGCAGACGAAAGCTAGTTGAAGTAAAAAGCAGACGGAAGCTAGTTGAAGTAAAAAGCAGACGGAAGTAAAAAGACAGACGAAAGCATCAGTTTGAGTTGGTTACAGAACTCAAACTGAATAACCGTTTCTTTAAAGAAT
>JAOTBA010070197.1:0-11427 GCA_025629845.1 Erythroxylum squamatum | reverse complement strand
ACTATCTCTGCACCCCTACCTCCTAGTTATTTCCCTCTCGACGATGATAGGATTCTTATCTACCAAAATTTTGACTTCTGGTTCTAGTGAACAAATAATCATCGAGTCCCCTTTTCGGACAACACATACAAAGAGACGCATCAATAGTCATTTTGGATCAATCCATATTCATTGATTGCCTCCATTATGTACCAAACTTTTTTGTTTGGATCTTCCAAATCATTCTCGTAGGAGATTCGAACCCATTCTTTTATGATCCTTCGATAAAAAAATTCATTCCCTTAATAAAAAATAGGAGGTAGAGCTAATAACGATTTTTTTTATTCATCCTTAGAGTTGAATACCCCATTCAACAACTTTTTTTGATCCAATCTGATGGGGCATCAAAATAGCAGAGTTCTTTGCCATCGATGCTACAGTAACATGAAGCCCATATTTTATTTTTGTCTTAGATTTCTATTTTGTTTAGGACTCCTGAGTTGGTAGAATAGTTATTTTATTTCCTAATTTTTAGGACATGTTTAGGAATATAAATACTTAGTTTCGGTGATGTTTATAGGGGACTTTTATTCGATATTTTTCATTCTATAAAACTTGACTCTTTCAATCAGTTTTTGCAATTCTGGGCTTTCGAATTGTGTTTTTTATTTCACTTTCGTGTTGTGTTAGGTGGTATCAGAGTCTTGAATCTCACGAAGCTTGTTCAATCAGACAATGACCAATAATCCTAATGACGATGATCAGGGATTACTCGCTGTTTGGAGAAAGCTCGAAGCCCGCGGGACATCTATTCACAACATCGAACAACAATTGACTACAATCAATAGGCAGTTGCAAACTTGGTTGCAAGGTGACAATAACCAAAGAATTGGGGATCAACCTGCCAGGGAAGTTACCCCTGCACAACGCCCTTAAATTCCAACGCATGCCATGAGAACTGATGACTCCAGTGATGACGAAGAAATTATACAAAGAGAGGACCGTCGTTGGAAAAGAGGAGGTGACCATGAATACAAATTAAAGGTAGATATTCCATCCTTTAGTGGTGACCTTGATATAGAGGGCTTCCTAGATTAGTTACAAGAAGTAGATGGGCTATTTGACTACACAGAAATTCCAGAAGAGAGGAAGGTAATATTGGTTGCTTATAGGCTAAAGAGAGGAGCTTTAGTATGGTAGACTCAATTGAAAGACAATAGGAGAAAAGAAGGGCAAGCTCCTGTGTCTTCTTGGGAAAGGATGAAACAACTATTAAGAAGAAGATTCTTACCTCCAGAATAAGAGTAGTATTTGTTCGATGCTTATTAAAATTGTGTACAGGGAAGAAAGAGCATTTATGAATATACAACAGAATTTTTTAGATTGGCAGAAAGCGAACCACAACAGGCTGCTAGATACTTGAGAGGCCTGGAACCAACAATTAGAGAAAAGATTGGTATTTAGTTGGCTTTGAATGTTCATGATGCAAGGAATTTAAATATGAGAGTTGAGATGTTGATTAATCAAAAATCAAGAGAGAATAGAAAAACATGGAACAACGAAAGGCCAGCGAGTGAAAAGGGAAAGGAAGTTATAAACTCCACTCATACACGAGGTATTGGTATGAAGGGAAATAATTATACTAGTGGAAATTCAAGAAAGCAAACCACCTTGATTCCTAAAAGTACAAACCCTTATGCAAAACTTGCTCCTTTCAAATGTTTTAAATGTGGAGGACCTGATCATCATTGTAATGAGCGTTTAAAAGAAAATTTGTTAATACAGTAGAACAAACTGAAGAAGCATATGAGGAGGAAGAATCCGAACCTGATGGAGATAAAGAAGATGCTTTTGTGGGTGTCATTAGGAGGTTGATGATTTCTAGGAAAGAACATGAAAATTTTCAAAGACATGAATTGTTTAGCACTAGATGCATGGTAGAAGGTTATCTTTGTGAACTGATAATTGACGGAGGAAGTCAAGAGAACATCATCAGCAAATCAATAGTACAAAAATTGAAGCTACCAATTGAACCCCATCCTAACCCTTACAGTAGTGCATGGATCATAAATGTGGGTGATATTCATGTCACAAAAAGATGTAAGGTACCATTTTCTATCGGTAAATACTTAGATGAACATTACTGTGATGTTGTAGATATGGATGCATGCCAAATTTTGTTAAGAGGACCATGGAAATATGATGTTGATGCATCTTACTCTAGTAGCGAGAATATGTATCAATTTTTGAAAGATGGAGTAAGGTATAAATTGGTACTTATAGGTGGAAAAAAGACATCAAAGCCAAATGAGGGAAAGAAGCCAATATTAGAAGTAAAGAAAATGGGGGAAGCTTTGTGAATGAAATGAAAGAAACAAGGAAGGTACACTTATTGATATAAAAGGGGAAGAACAGAGTAAGAAGGAAAAAAGCTAAATTTCCTTAGAGGTACAACCCATTATACAGGAATTTGCAGAGGTAGTGCCTGATGAATTACCTAATGAATTACCTCTTATGAGAGATTTCCAACGCCAAATTGACTTAGTTCCTAGGGTTAGTTTGCCTAACCTACCTCATTACTGAATAAGTCCAAAGGAGAATGAGAGTTTGAGGGAGAAAGTGGAGGAGTTGATTAGAAAGGGTTATATTAAAGAGAGTCTGAGTCCATGTGTTGTTCCTACTTTACTAACGCCCAAGAAAGATGATAATTGGAGGATGTGTGTGGATAGTCGAGCAATCAATAAAATTACTATTGGGTATAAATTTCCTATACCGAGGTTGGATGATATGTTGGATTAGCTTAATGGGGTGGTAATTTTTTCTGAAATTGATCTTAAAAGTGGCTGTCACAAAATTTGAATTAGGCCGGGAGATGAGTGGAAGATTGCTTTCAAAACTAGGAATGGATTATTTGAGTGATTGGTGATGCCTTTTGGGCTAACCAATGCCCGTAACACTTTCTTGAAGTTAATGAATCAAGTTCTTAGGCCTTTTACAGGCAAGTTTGTGATGGTATATTTTGATGACATCCTTATTTACAGCAGGTCAAAAGAAGAGCACTTTGATCACTTGAGAAGTGTGCTTGAAGTATTGAGGGAAAATAAAATATATGCCAACTTAAAAAAGTGTATTTTTATGGCTGAAAGTTTGATGTTCCTTGGTTTTGTCGTAGGGAAGGATGGCATAAAGGTTGATGATAAGAAGGTAAGGGCTATTAGGGAATGACTTGTACCTAAAAATGTTGGAGATGTAAGAAGCTTCCATAGACTTGCAACATTTTACAAGCATTTTATCAAAAATTTTAGCAACATTGTGGCTTCTATTATTGAGTGCTTAAAAAAAGGGAAGGTTCAAATAAGGAGAAGAATAAGAGCAAAGTTTTGCACTTATCAAAGAGAAGTTGTGCAGAACACCTGTTTTAGCGCTGCCCGATTTTGATAAATTATTTGAAGTGGAATGTGATGCTAGTGGAGTTAGGATAGGAGTTGTATCGTCTCAAGAAAAGAGGCCAATTGCTTTCTTCAGTGAGAAGTTGTGTGATGCAAGACAAAAATGGGCTACATATGATAAAGAATTTTATGCTATTGTGAGGGCTTTGAAGATTTGGGAACATTATTTGATTGGGAAAGAATTATTTTATACACAGACCATCAGGCCTTGAAGTATTTGGGAAGTCAAAACCAATTGAGAATGAAGATGCATGCTATGTGGTTTGCTTTTTTTTGATAAATTTCCATACATACTTGTTCATAAATTTGGAAATAAGAATACTGTGGCTGATGTGTTAAGTAGAAGAGTTGCCATGATTAAAACCTTGAGTATGGAAGAGGAGGGTCTTGAATATTTTTAAAAATTGTACATGGATGATGGAGACTTCAAGGAAATATGGAATTTGTGCTTAGAAAAAAAAACCATGATGATTTTTATGTGCAGGATGGTTTTTTGATGAAAGGAAACCAACTGTCTTCCAAGGACATCATTTAGAGAGAAGGTGATTAGAGAATTACATGGTGGAGGCTTAGTTGGTCATTTTGGCATAGACAAAACTCTTGAAGGAGTAAGGAAGAGGTACTATTGGCCAAAGATGAGAAGAGATATTGTTTCCATCGTAGAAAGGTGTACAACTTGCCAAACTTACAAGGTCATACTTTTAATGCTGGTTTGTACATGCCATTGTTGATTCCTAATGCCATTTGGGAAGATTTATCTATGGACTTTGTGCTAGGATTGCCAAGAATACGAAGAGGTATTGGTACTACTATCGCCTGCAACCAAATTAATACCAACTCTAGCAATGAAAATGTAGTTATTGAAGAGTTGAGATCATTCCCACGATGAATTTTAACGATAAAGAATGTATGAGTTCAAAACTAAACAAAGTAAAAAGGGAGTTTCAATTCACATAAATTTAAGAATTTAGAAATAAAAAAAATCAGAAATTAACAAAAGTATTTGGATCTGAAATTTTGATAGACAAACCTTGGTTTCGGGTCACCAACGTTATCACACTAATAAGGATCCTTGATATAAAATTCAGTTCATCAACAAACATCATTTGGATCCTTGATATAAAATTCAGTTCATCAACAAACATTCATTGGGTGATGTTTTCTCTTAAGTTTAAATGAATAAAAACATGTATTCTAAGCATTCTTATTAATCAACAACTTAGATAGGATCTTAAGTTCAATTGAGTAATAGGTTTAAGAACTAAGAAACCAATGAACATGACAACACATGTACGACATGCATTTAATCAAGATGAGTTTCTTCTTAGAATTTCCAACTTTAACGTAAAGATGGTAATCCTAATTGCCACTTGTGATTAGCAAAACTGAACGTCATATCCTACTAATCTGGCTATTAAACGAATCAATTCCTAGTTATGCATCCTAAAAATCAACCGATTCAATCATAAAACGTAATTCAGGAGGCACTCAATATTCATCAACAAAACAAACTTTATTGGAACATCTCACACATAATAGATGATAACGTGGTTTCCCTCAACCAAGAAAAATGATTTAGCTACTCATAACGAAAGTAAAAATCAACAAGGAAATAGCCAATTGTAAAGTCTCCATCCCTAGTCTTGCTTAGAAAATCAGAAAATTCCTAGACAAAATACTACAGAAAATGAAAACCTTACTGTGGCTGACAAAAAGAACAGAAGGAAAATTCTTCAGAAAAAAACACGTAAAACTATCCTCAAGTGGTTCATGTGAACAGTAACACAAATCCCCTTTTTTCTCCGTCGATCTCCTCCTTTTTCCATGATCTTTTGCAGATAGTCTTCCCCCAGATTTAGGTGGTCAATCCAAATCAATAAGGATGCAATCTGATTCTCAAAATCATCAAAATCTTAAGTGAATTGGATCTGCATTTAAAAACAGATCTTGCAGATAGTTTTTGTCCTTGTATGTGTCCACGCTTAGTCACTGAATTTCCTACCAATCTGGAATTTTGAATTATCCTTGCTTCCCTTGCATCTTTTTAATTCAATTTCATCTCTTAAGTGTTGAAAATCATCTGAGAACAATTAAGAACCAAATCCATCAATTTTGAATAATAATTTCAACACATTAAAGAGATTTAAATACAAAATAAGCACAAAATGACAACTTAACAGGTATGGGTTCTATCTTTGTAGTGGTTGATCGATTTTCACAATTTCTACCTTGTAAAGACAGCAGATGTTACTGTAATTGCAAAACGCTTTTTCAGAGAAGTGGTGAGACTTCATGGTGTTCCTAAATCAATTACTTCTGATCGTGACACTAAATTTTTTAGTCACTTTTAGAGGACTTTGTGGGGATTATTTGATTCTATTCTTAAATTTAGTAGCACAACTCACACACAAACCGATGGCTAGACAGAGGTCGTGAATAGAACTTTGGAAAATATGGTAAGATGTATATGTCGTGATAAGCCAAAGAGTTGGGATTTTCTGATTGCACAAGCTAAATTTGCCTACAACAATGTTGTTCATAGTGGCCTTAGTCGTTCTCCATTTTCAGTTGTTTATAACAAGGTACCAAATCATGCTCTTGATCTTGTGAAATTGCCAAAATCTTCTAATTTTTCTTTTGGTGCTAAGAAGTTAGCTAAAGAGGCTCAAGAAATTCAAGTGGAGGTGAAGGAAAAAATTGAGAAAGCAAATGCAAGGTACAAAGCCTATATTGATCCACGAAGGGAGTGTAATTGTTTGATGTTGGAGATGAAGTCATGGTGTTCTTAAGTAAGAATAGAATTGACGGGGTCAGTCATAAGCTTCAGCAAAAGAAATATGGTCTTCAAGATTAAAAAGAAAATTAATGGCAATGCCTATGTTGTTGAGCTACCATCATGGATGGGTAACATTTCTTCTACATTTAATGTTACGGATCTTTCACCATATTTACATGATTGTGAGTTGGGTTATGGTGACAAGAACTTGAGTTTGACTTCTTTGCAAGTGGAGGTGGATAATGGGGCATCAAAATAGCATAGTTCTTTTCCAGCGGTGCTATAGTAATGTAAAGCCCATATTTTGTTTTTGTCTTAGATTTCTGTTTTGTTTAGGACTTCTGAGTTGGTAGAATAGCTATTTTATTTCCTGAATTTTAGGACATGTTTAGGACTATAAATACTTGGTTTCGGTGATGTTTTTAGAGGGACTTTTATTTGATATTTTTTATTCTATAAAACTTGACTCTTTCGATCCTGTTTTGCAATTCTGGGTTTTGGAATTGTGTTGTTTATTTCACTTCCGTGCTGCGTCACTGTTGGACCCTGTTTCCAGAGTCCAACTCTGGAATCATAAAACGTGAGCGTATTACCCTGTAGGGTTATTTCTATGAAATCTCATTAACCATCATCGATTCATCTTCATACTCATACTATCCCCAAAAATTTCCTTTTTGATCAATTGATGAACGACAATTCATTCTTATGATTATGCCCTCAATCATATTGTACCTATTTTGGGACAATATATATAACTTTCACTAGAGATGTCGGATTAAGGTCATCCTAGGACGGTTTTGAAGAGATCTTCTAGATCTACAACTTTTGTGAAGACCCCGAGGAGATGTTTTGCCATTTAGAGGGTCAAAATCGTGAATTTTTGAAAGTATACAGTGAATGTCCGCTAAACGGACATACACTGCACCAAAACGGACATAAACGGGGTTGGAGTGTTTTCCAGACCCGTGAAGGTCTGTTTAATGGACTTAATGTCCGTTTAACGGACATGGATGAGGCTAGGGGTCTTTCAAGACTCGAGAAGGTCCGTTTAACGGACTTAATGTCCGTTTAACGGACATGGACGAGGCTAGGGGTCTTTCCAGACCCGAGAAGGTCCGTTTAGCAGACCTAAAGTCTGTCCAACAGATATAGGTGGGACAAAACTCACTCAAGAGCCTTCCCAAAGGTTTCTACATCTATCCTAACCTTACTTTCACTCTAACTTGTCCCAAATTCACTTCCTCTAATGCAACATCATTTCATAGCAATTCAACTACCAACTTTGTTTCATTAAACTCCCTAATCTCTACTCATTTGATTCATCACTGACAACTAATTTTCATCATTCACAAAATCCTATCTTTCTTTTCCATAACATCCTACTTATATGTAATAACAATTCATGATCGAAATTCATCATCTCAAGTTGATAACTTCTTCAAGTATACCTAATTTCAACTCAACATCATCCATATACAATTCATATTTCATTAACATCAAAAGGGAAGAGTTTTACAAAGCTTTAATGGGGATTTCAAGCCATAATACATCATTGGTCTCCTAATCTAAAAATACAAAACATGTTTGAACGAGTAAAACTTGAAATGCGGCTAAAACCTTATGTTTTCTAAAAACTAGCTCAAAATACAAAAATATGCAAATTGGAGTGATGCCTTGACTCTCGATTCAATCACTCGATCTCTTGCTCATTACCTGGAGATGGGGACAGAATAGGGGTAAGCTTAAAAGCTCGTGGGTAACAAGTTTATAACCAAGAAACAAGCAAAACCATTTAACAAATTCATTGCCATAGTAAATTTGCATTGAATCCATAAAACACTTATTTCCCAAATTCTCAACTTGTCAAGCAATTCAAAAATAATATAAATCATATATTCATCAAACTTGTCAACACATCATAAACAAATAGGCAATCAGAATGGTTCGGGTAGGTCCATAAGGGAGTTCTTGCGAATCTCCATTAATAACAGAATGGACTATCACAAACCCACATAATGGTTTTGCGTAGTTCATAAACATGAGGGAGTCCGTGAAGGAGCTCCATGCCACTAGCAGGCAGGCGAGAGAAGCTTTTAACATGGTTAATGTGCACGTGACATAACAAAATAGACCGCCACTAACCCACACAAATATGAATTTCATGACTTGTACACATATTGCCCGAATGGCACATTTTAGAAACATGATTTCCATAAGCATGATATATTTCAAAATACCATTTCCATCTTCATTTCATAATTCATCAACAAAATTCATGTACCAAACATGTAGCAATTCTTAAAGCATTTAAGGAGCAACAAATGCAACATTTATGAAGCAATTTAAAATCATTTAACTCTATTGATTTAGAAAAACATTTATGGCTCATTAACTCAACTATAAACATGTAACCCACCTTGAATTCCTTGCTTAAAAACTTACTTAAAGTTGCCTTTCCTCTTGCTCCTCTTGCCTCTCTTCATTTTTTTTTGTTAAATCTTGCCTCTCTTCATTCCCTTTAACATTGGCGCAAAAATCCCGTTCAATAGGAATATAAACTGAGAATCCCATAAAGCACATTCACTAAAATTGATTATAGAATACTTAAACCCATGCATTTCCTAAGCTTCATGAGCCAAAACCCTTCCAAAAATCCAAAGGATTAAAAATAAACTTACCTTGAATCTTCACCAAATAAAAAGATTATTGACTCAAGTGAAAGCTCTTCTCTTCCTCTTTCCTTTTCCCTTCTTGAACAATGTCAAAATCTCTCTTAAAAGCTAAGAAAAGATGAAACCCTACTTGCTCTTCCTTCTTTCCTCTTAAGA
Source organism: Erythroxylum squamatum (assembly GCA_025629845.1). NCBI lineage: Eukaryota > Viridiplantae > Streptophyta > Magnoliopsida > Malpighiales > Erythroxylaceae > Erythroxylum > Erythroxylum squamatum. The sequence continues at coordinate 2,395 of JAOTBA010070197.1, read as the reverse complement.
ACGACCCTCTCTCCTTTCTCTCTTCTTTTTTTCGTTATTTTCTCTTCTTCTCTCCTTCATTCACGTTTTTCCTTCTTCCTAAGAGCAAGACCATATTTTCTTCTTCCAATTCTACCCTTAATGAGTGTAAAATGTCCACTTTGCCCTTCCTTTAATGCTTTATGACTTTTATACTTAAGTGACATGCCAAAATTACCCTTTATTCACTCTTACTACTTTAATTCAACTAACCAATATAATAAAATCCTACTAACGTTGACATAATAATTAACTCCAAAAATTAATCTATCAAGACCTCATAATTTATTTAAACCATGTTTAACTCAATAAGAAAAAAAATTTGGGGGCCAACAGTCACAATCTAAAGGAATCAATAAAAAAAGCAAGCTCCTTATGATACAAATTCTTTATAAATAGAAATAAAGAATTGAGGAATTTTTATTCAACAATATAACATGATTTCTACACACAAATCAACCAACGACATTCATCATAAATTTTTGAATAGAAAAAAATGAAGTTGAAAGGAGTTAAAAAAAGAATTCAAATTATTAGACATATCATATAGAATTTCATACTATTTCAATAGATAGCTATAATGGGTTATCCAAGACTTGGTAAAAAAAATTCCTCCCCAAGTCATGCTTACATTTTTTGATGCATATGACTTTCCATAAGTATACATTTGACTCACCCTCTTCTGTACAAAATCTATAAGCCAGTTGAATAATCAACTGCTCAATAAAAATAATTGTTTGAAATCAATTCCAAAGTGAAGAAAGTATCGAATATGAATTCATCACATCATTTAATCCACAGTCTAATAGATAATTGATTAATCAGACGAGAATAAAGATAGAGTCCTATTATACATGTCAATGTTGACAATAAGGAAATTGATAGTAAGAAGAAAATCTGACGACTTTTGAGACCGTGAGGGTTCAAATCCCTTTATTGCTTCTTCGAATCTCTAATTATTTATTATATTTATTTATTATAATTATTTTCTCTATTTTTGTTAAAGATTCAAAATTTATTATCTTTCTCTGGCACACGATTCCTTCACAAACATATCAAGACATTTTTTTTTCTTTTTAAAAGTTTTATGATAAATATGTTACATATACAACTAAACATATCTGAGCAAAATAATAAAGGAATTCCTATTAGAAATTGCAATAAATTGGTAACCACAATTTTTACTACTCCAAATTATTACTCGAACTGGAACTTACAAATTCCTATTTAAAAAAAATCTAAGTCTTGGATATGATTTTAGAATAGTGTATAATCTTTTTGTTAATCTCATACATGGCTAAAATATATAGAAATAGCTATAGTTATATTTGTGTAATATTTGTATTTGCATATGGTTAAGAGGTGTTCTGATAATCTGCAAACATATTATTGTATGGAGTCTATTAAAAAATAGATAAAAATATATTTCTCTTATATGATTCTTTTTTTTGAACTAAATGACAAAATCCATTAAAAGACCAAGTGCTAAAAAATCGACTTTATATTTTTTTAATCACTGCGTCTTTATCTCATTGAACAAATCCAATCAAATCCCAACTGGTTTTATTTTACTTTTAGTTTACTGATATCCAATCCTATTGATATATTATCATAATAATGGTCTAAATAGAACACTTGTTATTCTGCTATTCTATCTAAATCTCTTCTAGTCATAAGTTTAAGTTAAAGGGAATTTCTGGATTCCTTTTCAGTTATCTTTCTCAATAATGTCAATAAATGGGAAATTCAAAATAAGGGAGGACAGAAATGCAAAATGTCTATAGTATCTAGAGTTAGTCATATAAAATTTGAAGGATTTTGTACGTTTATTGATTGGGGAGGTAATTAAAAAATTACAAAATAAATTATTACCTATACCTATGCCTAGATCTTGTTCAATTGAAAATTTTATTAATAAGACCATTTCAATTCTAGCTAATATCTTATAACAAAATTTGTATTACAAATACATCTATTTTAACTAGTGTTTTAGTTTTTCTGGTTGAACTTGTAAATTCTCATTTATGGTTTTTCAGACAAGAAGTCCCTTTGGTTTACCTATCTAAATAAGGTTTATGATTAATTTAAAGAACGTTTAAAGATTTAGACAACTGCAGATGATATAACTTATTTTATTATTTAAGAGGAATTATGCTTACTCGTTTTTTAGTGCGAAGTAGCTACAAAATTTGCTATGACTTTTTACTATCATTCGACTATTACTGATACTTTTGATTATGTTTAATACATAATAATTGAGGCTAATTTTGGTTAATTTGATAGGTTCATTGATGGTTTATTTGTTGGACCCCGAAACTTTCTGTAAGTTAAGACTATTAAACGAGTAATTATCGATGATTATTAGGCAATTATTTAT
>JAOTBA010070020.1:0-11438 GCA_025629845.1 Erythroxylum squamatum | reverse complement strand
CAAAATGAGTAAAATCGATCGATCAGAGTGTCAAGGTCGATCGGGGAGGATCAGTAATCACAGAGATCGGTCAGCCATAATGACCGAGCGACTTGGATTAGGCACAATAGAGATCAGTCGGCCACTAGTCACAATAGAGATCGGTCGGCCATAATGACCGAGCGACTTGGAATCAGGAACAACAGAGATCGGTCGGAAACACTTCCTAATTACTTTCCCAAAATTCATTCACAAAAATAACTCTTACAGTCCCAAATCAAGACAGTTTCGGATCATAGCCCTACAAATGGGGGCGGGATGTTACAGTAACGCTTAAGACGAATACGATCAACTTAAGACGAAGCAAAGTCAACTTAAGACGAAAGGTTCCTACAGATGATATGACGTCATCACAAACGAAGTGATGTCATATCAGACGATACACCTTTACAGACGATATTTCCCTACAGGCGAAACATTCCTACAGATGATATGACGTCATCACAGACGAAGTGACGTCATATCAGACGATGCGCCTTTACAGACGAAACATTCCTACAGATGATATGACGTCATCATAGACGAAGTGACGTCATATCAGACGATACAACTTTACTAATGATACGTTCCCTACAGATGAAACATTCCTACAGACGATATGACATCATCATAGATGAAGTGACATTATATCAGACGATACGACTTGATACTTCTAAACATCTTTCCTTTTAAGGGCCATAACTTTGGATATTCCTATTATCAACCGTTGGAAGCTTGAAGGAAGAGCTACAACTTCCTAAAGGCACATTTGCCTAAATTAGCCTAAGTTAATCCAGGGCTATCCTTGACGTCCTAACACAAACCTTTCTCCTTATATAAACTTAAAAATTCCATGTATGAACTTGCGAGAAATTCATGCTCAAAAATACAATCTTATTCCATTTGCAACAAAAGATAAGAGTTTTACAAAGCTTTAGCGGGCATTTCAAGTCTCAATTACATTAAGGTCTCAAAATTTTCAAAATACAAAAATTGCATAAATCATGAGTTGCTCAAAATGCAACTAAAGCCTTACTTTACAGAATTTTCTTGAAATACAAGGTATTTCAAAAGTGGAGTGATGCCTTGGCTATTGACTACTCGATCTCTTGCTCATCACCTACTTATGGGGAGGAGAATTGGGGGGGAGGGGTGAGCTTAAAGCTCGTGGGTAACAATTTTATAATTGGTATCAAGCAAAAATCATTTATAAACCACTTTCAATGTAGAAAATCATGTGTACACACATTATGAATGCATCACTCTTCTCAACTTGTCATGAACACATATACATATCAAATGGTTCGGGTTAGTCCAAAAACATGACGCACTACACATCTCCATATTATGGTCTTGTATAGCCGTAAACTTGAGGGAGTCCATGAAGGAGCTCCGTGTCACTAGCGGGCAGGCGGGAGAAGCCTATACTTGGTCAACGTGCACGTGACGATTCTTGAGGGACTACCCCAAACTCAAATAAACACATATACTTTGAAATCTTGCAAACTGATTACCCAAATTGGCACATTTTTGAAAACATGATTTTTCACATGTTTAATATGCCTTGAAAACCACTTCCAAAATATGGTTTCATAAACATGCATCTTTTCAAAAGAACCATTTTCAAAAGCTTTTTCATCAACTATGAACACAATTTATGCAGCAATCATATAGCACCATCTTACAACATTTACAAGGCAATAAATGCACATGAATGAGGTAGTTGAAAAAAATCACTTACTTTCATTTCTTGAAAGAAATTTAATGGCTTATTACTTAATTATAAAAGTGAAACCCACCTTGAAATTTCTAGCTTATATGCTTGCTTGGGGATGTCTTTCCTCTTGCTCCTCTTGTCTTTCTTGATTCCCTTTTCATAGATAAAAACCCCAAGTTTAGATGGGTTTTTAATTGAAAATCCCTTAAAGCACAATCACTAAAATTTGATTCTAAAAATACCTAAACCCATGCATTTCCTAGGCTTCATGAACCAAAACTCTTCCAAAATCCAAAGCATTAAAATGTTCTTAACTTAAACCTTCACTAAATGAAGAGGTGTTTAGTTCGAAAGAAAGCTCTTGTTTTCCTCTGCCTTTTTCCTTTCTTGCAAAACCTCAAAATCACTCTTTAAGACTAAGAAAAATCAAAACCTAGCATCACTCTCTTCTTTCTCTTCTTTTTCTCTCAACCACCGAAACCTCTCCTCTCTTTTCCCATTCACAGTTTTGGCTTCTTCAATGCAAGTCAATCCTTCTTCTTCTCCTTTTTACCCTTAATGATTGTATAACGTCCATTTTGCCCTTCCTTCAAAGTCTTAAGATTTCTAAACTTATGTGACTTGCCAAATTTGCCCTTACACACTCTTACAACTTTAATACTTTAATTCCCTTAACTTATGTCATATCATCTTACCCACATTAACATGCTAATTAATCTCGAAAACCTCAACATTGATTTAAAAAATGCCTAATAATAATAATAATAATTCGGGGGCCAACAAATTATAGGGGATTAGTTGACTAAGAGAGATTGTGTGATAATATACGTTAATATGCCCCCTCAAATTTAAGGCAGTAGTGACGATGATAACTCGAGTTTAGAGAGAAGATCTTGAAATGTCGATGCGGATGTGATTTGGTAAACAGATCAACAATTTGTGCTTGAGATGAGATTGGGACAAGTTGTATGGTTCCACGAAGCACATGATGACGCACAAGATGACAATCAATCTCGATGTGTTTTGTTCGTTCATGAAAGATATCATTGTGAGCAAATTGTATGGCACTTTGATTGTCACATAAGAGAGGAACTGCTGAAGAGAACATGGCACCAATGTTCTGAAGTAACCATCATAACCATAAAAGTTCAAAGGTAGTGTCAATGAGGGCTCGATATTCGAATTTAGTGCTTGAGTGAAAGACAATTGTTTGCTTCTTGCTACACTAAGAAATGAGAGAAGTGCCAAGAAAGAAACAGTACCCAGTGGTAGATCAATAATCAGTTGGTCCCTAGCCCAGTTAGCATCAGAGTATGCACGTAAATCCAATGAAGATGAATGAATAAAGTGGAGTCCATGAAACAGAGTACCTTGAATATATCGGAGTATACGAAGAACAACAGAGAAGTGAGTGGTACGTAGTGTAGACATGAATTGACTAACAATGTGAACTGCATTAGCGATATTTGGGCAAATGACAGTAAGATATATAAGACTACCAATTAGCTGTCGATAAATTGTACCATCTTCCATCAGCGACAGAGATATGATCATTAGAATCGAGTGGAGTGCTAGCAATCTTAGTATCAGTGAGACCAACACGAGAGATAAGATTAGTAGCATACTTGGCTTGAGATAAGTAGTAACCTGAATCATCAGAAGACACTTTAAGGCCTAAAAAATAGCTCAGGGGACCTAAACCTTTCATTTCAAATTGTTGATGAAGACAGGATTTGAGAGTGGTCATCCTTTGAGTGTCGTCGCCAATTATTATCATATCATCAACATATAGAAGGAGAAGAATTCACCCTTGATTTATTTTCGGATAAACATGACATGATCATAAGAACTAGATGTGAAGCCAAGACGGTTGATAGTGGGGTTGAATTTAGTAAATCATACTCGAGGAGCTTGCTTAAAGCCATATAAGGCTTTGCGAAGACGACAAACTTTATTAGGTGGATGCTCATACCCAAGTGGAGGTTGCATGTATACTTCTTCCTGAAGATCACCATTAAGAATGACATTCTTGACATCCATCTGGAACAATTCCCTTGCTTACTTGCTGCTACGACAATAAGACTACGGATTGAAGTTAGTCGACCTACTGGGGTAAAGGTTTTCTCATAGTCAACTCTATATTCTTGAGTAAACCCCCTGGCAACTAATCATGCCTTGTATCTTTCAACTGATCCATCAACTTGAGTCTTGATTTTGTAGACCCATTTATAGCCAATAATAGACTTATCTGAAGGTAGTTCAACTAACTCCCAAGTGTTGGTGTTGGAGAGAGCTTACAATTCTTCCACCATTGCTTGCTTACATTAGGGATTAGAGCTGGCCTTGCGATATGTGCCAGGTTTATATAGAGAAACAATAGTAGAATAAACATGAAAGTCTTTAAGATGGGTAGAGGTTTGACTTACTCTAAAAGATTGATGGAGGGGTTGTGGAGGCTCAATAGATTCTGGTGAAGGGATCTTTGGTGATGGAGGATCTGCAGCTGGAGAAGATATAATTGGATCAGTCATTCGTTGAGTTGAGTTGTGAGAGCTGTAAGATGGACCTGTAAAAGAACTATTTGGAAACAAAGATATGGTAGGGTCAGAGAAAAATTTGTGTGTAGGTTCACTAACTCAAAATTTTGATATTGTGGAGAACATTTTATGTTCCTAAAGGGAGACATGACGAGAGATTCAAAGTTTTTAAGATAGTGAATCCCAACATCTATATCCTTTATGTTCTATCCCATACCCTAGAAAATAACATAAACGTGCTCTGGGTTCAAGTTTGGTGTGTTCATGAGGATGTAATAGAACAAAGCATGCACAACCAAAAACTTTAAGAGACTGATAATCAGGAGCATGATTGAAAAAGCGCTCATAAGGAGAGATATTACCTATGGTTGGAGAGGGAATACGATTGATAGTATATACAACAGTAAAGGTTGCTTCTCCCTAAAGGTTTTCATGACAGGAAGATGATAAAAGAAGGGCTCGAGTAGTGTCAATAATATATCTAGGATTGCATTTTGCCCGACCATTTTTATTGGGATGTGTTTGAACAAGATCTCTGAATGATGTTTCCTTGTTGATTAAGAAAGTTAAGAAATTTTGTATCACTGCATTCCATTGAGTTATCAGTCTGAAAACATTTAATCTTGCAAGAGAACTGAGTGTGAATCATATTAGTAAAGCGAGAGTAAATGGAGAATAGTTCAGATCTATAGCACATCAGATAAATCCATGTATTATGAGAAAAGTCATCAATAAAGATCACATAATATTTCATGCCACCCATAGTTTCATAAGGTACAGGGCCCCTTAGATTAAAATGTGCTAAAGAGATAGAATCATTGTTAGAAAATGGTAAAGCATAATGTTTAGAAAGTTGACAAGGAACACAATCAAAATGTTCAGTCTTAACATGACCTAGAGTACCGCTAGAGTTTAAAGACCCTAATCTAGAGGTAGAAGGATGACCCAATCGAGAGTGCCAGATATGAGAAGTGATAGTATCGACTACAAGCTTTGAAGGAAGATTTAGTGAAGTAAGCTCAAATAGTCGTCCAACCTGACGCCCTTTCCCAAAGATCTTACCCGTCTATGGATCCTGTACAATACAACCATGAATCGAAAAAGATAAGTTAGTACCAAGTTCACAAAATTGTCCAACAGAAATAAGGTTTAATGAGGGTTTGGGAACAAGAAAGGTTTTAGGTAAATGTAATGTAGAAGTGTGAACAGTGCCTTTATATTGTACATGCATAGTAGAATTATCAGCAGTGTGGACAATGTGTAGAATAGATAGTGTTGTTAAAGATTCAAGGATAGACGAATCAGACGTCATATCGTTACAACAGGCAAAATCGAGATACCAAGAGTTTGAAGTACCTGATGTGACAAATAAGGCAGAAGAGAAGACTGTACCAGAATCTGGTTGAAGTTGTTGAAGAAGGGCATAGAGGTCTTTTAAGGAGAATTTGGGAGAGGAGCTTTTTATGGGCCCTTCAGTGGAAACAGTAGCAATGGAAGCAAGATAGGGATATTTAGAAGAATTACCTTAACCAGAGTTCTATTTGAGCCATTTTTTACATTCAGAAATGTGATGTCCGAGTTTTTTATAGTAGCTGCAAGATCCTTTACAATACTTCTTTCCTAAATTTTGAGAAGTCTAAGATGGGGTATGAGTTGCAAGGACAACATCAGTAGATGAGACAGATTTTTCAAGGCAGAGCATATTGAGACGACTTTCCTCTGAGATTAGCTCCTTAATGATAGTGTCAAGATTTGGTAGAGTTCCTCTATGAAGAAGAGAGTTGCGAATGGGTTTGAATTCATCCTTAAGAGTTATAAGCAAGTACCATATATGTTGACAAACTCGAAGATTTGTATAGAGCACAACAACATTAGGACTAGGCTAAATAGGATCCCCAAGTACTAGTTGATCCCAAAGTTCTTATAATTCATACACATAATTGTGTATTATCTGTCCAGGTTGTTGTTGCGTTCAATGGAGTATCTTGTAAAATTGAAATCGATAGGCATCATTTGATACAGAGTAACAATTTTTTAGAAAATTCCATACCTCTTGACCTGTGTCAAACTGTCGAAAGTCAAGTTTGATGGCTTTGGCATATGTATTTCGAAACCATGTTAAGATTTGATGGTTCATGTCATCCCATTCCACTAACTGTTCAGTGAATATGTCAATGTCTTCATCTTTTTTTTGAGTGGGTTTAGGTACTTCCCCAGTAACAATATGCCAAAGAAGTCTTCCCTTAAGAAAATTACATATTTGCTCAGCCCAAAGGTCATAGTTGGAGCCATTAAAGGAATGTATTAGGTAAGTTTATAGGCATCCATAGTAAAAGAATGCAATAAGATAGGAGAAAACCTATTTATAGAGATTAAATTTGGCTATTCTGACCTCAAATTTAGATTTAAGGCATGAAAAAACCTTAGACACTAGTTTGGTTTGCGGAGAACCCAAATTAAAATGTATTGAATCGGACAATCAAAAGTGTCAGTCAACCACTTGCCAAACCGAACTGAACCGACAGATCTGACCCGAACAAGAGAGGATATGTGGACGGCTCAAAGGACAACATGTGTGCCAATGGTGTTGGGACATGTGTTGATATGCAATGACACGATGCTGACACGGCGCTGACATGGCACTGACATGTTGATGACGTGGCAATGACATGTACTCCTTTATGTAGTTGTTGAACGATGTTGTTTTACCTTGAAGTGAAACGAAATCGTTTAGATCGTCTTCTCCCTTCAAGGATTTTACAACTAGGTTTGCGGAGATCAGTGGCTTGTGACGGCGTATGGAAGGTGTTCCGGTGACAAAATTTGCACCAATGTGATTTGCAAATGATGAGGAATAATTTGGTGTATATAAAATTATTTTTAGAGCATATTTACAAACCCAAAATTTAAGAGCAGAATACTTGAGAGCAGGAATAGAAAAGCTCAAAAATTTTTGACTCCTTTTATTACAAAGGAGGCTCTAATACCATGTAGAAATAGAGAATGAGAGAAGGAATTAAAGATGAAGTCTGTATTTCTGTGTCTCTCAAAAGAGACGTACTTACTCCTATTTATACATTGTAGATGTCTCTAATTAAATCAACATCATCATCATCATCATCACATTCAATCTGAAGTCCCGCAATGAAGCGGGGTCTGGGGAGTTCTGATAGTACGCAGCCTTACCCCTACACAGTAGAGAGGCTATTTCTAGTAGACCCACATGCAAATAAGACAATATAAGGGTGATGCAGGTTACAGAGAAAAAGGTAAAACTAGCACAGTAAATTATTATGTAAATAAAATTATAATAAATACATAAATAAATGAAAATAAAAATAACAGGGTATATCTGATGGAGTCCAGATTTGCGAGTGCCTAATAAGCTGCAAAGTCCGACTCTTCTTGTCTTTAATTAAGTGAGGCGTCCTTCCTCAGAGACCCTAAAGGTATGACAATCCTATTGTCCCCACACACCTGTCCCGGGAAGCCAAGTTGAATGCTTGTAAGCCTTGCCCAAGATTTACACTTAGAAAAGGGAAAACGGACGTTGAGTTGGACTTCCTACGCGATAATCTGCGTATCGCAAACAACATCTCCTAATAACTACTATACTGTTTTGGCGAACTTTAAAGGTTAATCCTTTACCTTTATCCGATCACGCCATACTTGTCTAGTCTAGTCACTACCTCCATAAGGACCAACTCTGACAAATCCTTCTTGATCACTTCCCTCCAGTTCTTGTAAGGCCTCTCTTTTCTCCTCTTGTATTCACTAAAGGTTATTCTCTCACAGCTTTGTACCAGAGCATCAGAGGGCCTCCTGCACACATGCCTAAACCACCTAGGCCTAGTCTCTCTCAACTTGTCGGCAAAACTAGCTACCTGTAGTCTATCTCTCACCACACAGTTCCGAACCTTATCTCTTTTGGTAATGTCACACATCCACCGAAGCATACGCATTTCTACTACCAATAACTGTCTTGTATGTCTACGTTTGGCAGGCCAACATTCTGCCCCATATAACATAATAAAATGCATCATTAATGTACATGATCTTAGGCAAAAATAAAGGTTAACTAGAGGGGATTAGTTAACTAAGAGAGATTGTCTGATAATATACGTTAATATAATTATTTTAGGAATTTCCTATTCACAGAAAGTTTATGATACAATAGCTAGTGCGTGATTTAGAATCAATGGAAAACCAATTCATTACAAAGAACTGGTTGTTCTTTACTCCAAACCACAGTGCCGAACCTCATTCCTTAAGATAATCGGACAAGCATACCATCCTAAATTTAGAGCCATTTATAAGGAGTAATATGGTGGCATTGATCTATCACCTAGACATGGCTATGAGAGTGATCATATGATGTGATCAACCCATAAAATATAATACTTAATATCACTACTTCAGAACAAAAATCATTAAGTTACATGCAGAGAATTTAGAGTGAAGTTGGATACAGACAGTAATAACTATAAATGTAAGAGTTTATTGAGAACAAATCTTGAAAATTCTAAAATGAAAGGTTAAACTTTAATGCACTATCACTTAACCTAATATTTGCTATAGGCTAAAGCATAGAACTTGTTGATACTAATATTAATACAGGAGAAACTAGCGATGGCAATAAACTGAATGAGGAATAGAAGGTTGTTTGTGATGAAAATCACCTAACGCCCATTGAGAAATGATCCTAAAGTAAGGGGAGAGACTCGAAGTACGTAGAATGGCCAAGTCAAAAAATCTCACTATGGCAGTATTTAAGATTTTAATCAGTCTTTGATGAACTTAAATAGAGCATTATAACATTCCTAAAGTTGCTCTTGAGTAAGAAACCGTCACCTTGTTTTCAATTATGATTATTTGGCTTTGCTACTAATTCAAAAATTATCTAATGGTAATTTTAAAGAGAGATTGGATTTTTAGGAATTTTGAGGAGGTTGAAGATCATGAAAAATTAGACAAAAGTCTAAGACTACGACTTATTTTAGAAGTCACTAGTGTCATATGTGTTATATATGATAATTGATAGGTCCTATACCAATGGAAAAATATATAAAGAGCTATATCAATATTGACATTTAATTAACAAAATTCTAACAAGATTAAGAATTCTGATAACTACATATTCACTTCAAGTGATTTTGAAGTGTTATGATTCTTTTTGTATCCCCTAAAACCTTCACTACAATAGATGCATTTATTAGCTATGTTTTAATTGGCGTCGATTTCACAAATGTCGCTAAAAGCAACTTTTTGGCAACGATTTACAAATTCGTCGCTAGAAGTAAAGATTTTATGACGGTTTAGAAAAACATCGGTAGAGCAAACATGCTTTAACGATTATCAACAATCGTCGATAACATCAAGTTTTAACGACGGCTACTGAGTTTTGTCGCCAATCAAAAAGCATTTGCAACGAATAGAAATATTTTCACAAAATGTTAATGTTAAATATTTTTCATAAAGTTGTAGGGGAATTTTGATGAATTTTTATATGATAGTATTGTTAAAATTAATATTATTTGGAAGATATTTTGTTAATGCTAAGTGTACTTAATAATCGTAGTTAAGGTTAATTATACTTGACATTTATATATCCTAGTAGTACAAGAGTTTAATTAGAAGTTTAACAATTCTTACAGACATACAACAACAATACCAAGTATGAATTCCGCTAATATGTGGGGTTTAGGGAAGTCCAATAGTATGCATCCTTACCCTTAACTAGTAGAGAGGTTGTTTTAAAAATTCTTATAGAAAAAATAATAAATAAACTTTCAAGCTGATTTCATTGATAAAGATATGAAATAATTATTTTTTGAATCCCAAGTGACATGAGAGTTGGTAAAGGCAAATAAGTTCCCTATGTCTGGAAAGGGTCCTTGCACATTCGAGGACACCAATTGAAGCAGTGAAAGATCTTCCCTCAAGTATAGGGTTATTGACACCCTCTTCCAACAGCTTCTTCGTTATAGCTAAATTTCTAGAGGATATAGTGAATAAATCCCTAGATGTAGTATGAAAGACAACTTGATCATATGAACTACTAGTACGATGCGTTTCACCTAAGACACAATCAATATAGAACTTAGATTGCTAGTTTAGTGAAATGGTATAACAAACCCAAATTGAAACACAAGCATACCTGATTGACCAGACATAGTCATTGGAATCGACAAATTTTCCAAAACGATCGATTTCCCTAATCCTTTAAGAACCATTGTGACATCGTCTCCACCTCCATTTCCATCTATGTACTCTTGAAGATTCAAGGAAGCTTAACATAACATATAGTATCTACAATCAAATATTCATATATATGATAACTTCATAATAGGAAATGAGATCTAGATAATAAGGAAAGCGAAGCAGTTCAGATGATACTAAAAACCTTGAAGAAGAAGATTGGCCATGGAAGGCGAACGGTTATTAGTGTATGAAGGGGGGGGGGGATTTGTTCTGCATTGATTTTTTTCTTCATTAGGGAAAATTTTACCACAATCCTCCCAACGGAATGAATTTCCACCATAGGAAACTAATCACCGCGTCGACATTTCTCGATGAATTATGTAAAGAGTTATATTTTGAAAAGTGAATATAGAATAAAATTCATTATGTTCAATTAAATTTTTGATGATAAGTGAAAGTACTACATTTTATTACTTATACATCTTCAATCTACCTAATGAGATGAAAAGTTACACATATTAAAGTAAAAGTAATCCATTTACCCTTTATATCATATCTAAATTTTGGAATTTAAACTAGAGTACACATGACCATATTCTTTATTTACATAAATATAGTATTATCTACATCAGGTTATATTACTATTATTACAAAAATATGAAATTTTCAATCTGAACAAGTGGTGTATACTAAAAAAGACTAATTTTCCCTAACAACAAAATGAGTTAAATACTCTTTTAGACGTTTCATCAAATAGTTAGTAAGCTTTCTTGAAAGAAGTGTAAAAGGAGGTAACCAAAAATTAACCCATATACAACCAACAAAGGAAGACAATAAATCATCTTCGAAACACAAACATAAACACAACTCATACCATTTGCAGTAAAAAAAAACTCACAATAAACACCTAAACGTATAAGTAAAACAGAGCACAAGAAGGAGGGTTTGAAAATAGAAAAGAAGAA
>JAOTBA010069933.1:0-11444 GCA_025629845.1 Erythroxylum squamatum | reverse complement strand
TACATCTTGTTCATGGTTTTATTATCCTTATACCATATCATGTATGGATTGGCATGTTAATTTGGATATGTTGCTTCTGCTGCAAAATGATTTCTTAAAAAGTTTTGAAATCTACTGTTTCTCGAAATAAGGCATGTTTCTTTTTCCGATCCAACAAATAGACCCTTCTGGTCGAGCTCTATTACGTTCATAACGTTTAAGAGAGCATAAAAAACTGAAAATAATCAGTTATGAACTTAGGAATTGTTACAAACAAATAACATAGAAAAACTTTAAGTTTTGCTTCATGTGGTAAGTGAATTGCCAAATGAACCACAACATCAAAAAATGATGGGGGGAATAATAGTTCAAGCTTACATAGAATCAATTTTATATCTTTTTCCATTTTATCAAGCTCTTCAACTTTAAGTGTCTTGCAATATAATTTCTTTAAAAACTCTCCCAATTGACCCAATGTAATGGACACATCCTTCGACATACACCCACGTATTCCAACAGGAAGTAATAATTGCAAAAGTACATGACAATCATGACTTTTCAACCCTGACACTTTTCCCTCTTTAATATTCACACAACGACCTATATTTGATGCATACCTATCAGGAAATTTGACTGGAGGAACTATCAGAATGATTGTTTCTCACTTTTTGACATGTTGTAACAAGCAAGGGGAATAATGTATGATCCATCATCTCTTCTTTTCAAATGCAAGTCCTTTTTAATATTCATGTCTAGCCTCAATTGTTTCTTTGGATTTAGCATCAATTCCAATGACAGTCCCTAAAATTGAGTCACAAAATTTTTTCTCAGTATACATGACATCAAGATTGTGCCTTAATAGTAATTCCTTCCAATATGGCAAGTTGAAAATTATGTTTTTTTTACCAATGCAGTTCGACATTATTTCTCTTTCGCTTTCTATTACTTGGGTGTTTTCTAAGTGTAATGTCACCTAAATATGATAGCTGGTAAACAATATCATCACCGAACAACTGCATCGAAGCTTTACCCAATTCTACTGTTCCATTAAACATTTTACTTCTTTACCATCTATTCCCATGTTCAAAATAACAATGATGACCCGTATAACATATTTTACTTCGTATCCTCATTGAAAATGTGATTCTGCCGTCGCCTGCAACTAAATATATAAGATTTCACTCCCGTTAAAACAAATTAATGTAGTAGCGGTAAACCGATATCGTTCCCACGAGGAATTTGGTGATTATGGAATTACAAATTCAAACGGAAAATAATAGAAAGCGCGGGTTTGTTACTCACGGAAATGACAAAGGAAACTTAAGGAAAAATTGCAAACTGAAATAATAATTAAGTCTAAAGAAGTCAATAGGAAAAATACCTTGGTTTCGGTCACCAACGTTACAATGCTATTATGGATCCTCGACATAAAATTGCAATTATTAAAGAACATTCATTGGGGAAATTTTCTCTTAAGTGTATTGACTAGAAACATGTATCCTAGCAATCTTATTAAACAACAACCTAGATACGATCATAGGTAAAATTGAATAATAGCATTAAGGATTAAGAATCAATGACAAGTGATTAACATGTATGATATGAAATCAATCAAGTGGATATTTTCTTAGAACTTTCCGACTCTAACGTAGAGGGGTTAATCCTAATTGCTGCTTATGGTTACCGAAATTGAACGTCAGATTTCGTTAACTTAGCGATTGAACCAATTAATCTCTAGTTGCGCACCTAGAAACTAACAATCCAATTAAAAAGACAGATCTAAAATTATCGAATGTTCATCAACAATCTATAAAACATATCTAAATTATCTCACCATAATAACATGTAACATGGATCCCTCAACCAAGATAAGAAAATTTAGCTACTCATAATTAAATTGAAATAAAAGAAAACAATGAAAGAAACAGTCTCCATCTGGGTTTCTATGAAAATACGAAAACTCCTAATTGAACCTATGCAGAAATCGTGACAGCAAGAAGAAATTGAAGGTGCGGCAGTCCAAGACTCCTAAATCCTACGATAACACTACTTGAGAATTGCAGAAGACATTATAAACTAGAAAAGCAAGAAGAATAGAAGGTGCGACAGTCCCCCCAAAGAAAGAAAATACACGATGATCTCCTAACCCTAATACAATCTATGTATATGTTTGGCAATCACTAAGTCTCCTATTGGATGCGGATCTCCTCATTATCTTCTCTTTGATTCTATCCAGATTAGGTGATCTTCTATTTTTGGTGGGAGACTTCTTGAAAAGAGGGCAAAAGGATCTTAAAAGATTGTGTTTTAATTGGAAACAAATTCTGAAATTTTTGCAGATTTCAGATTCCATCCTTAGGTGTACCTACGCCTAATCTCTGCATTTCGTCCAGATTGGGAATTTCGGATTTCTTTCCTTCTTTTGCACCTTTTTGGTGCTTTTTTGTCCTTAGAATGTTGAAAACTATCTGTAAACAATTATAAAGCATTTCCATCAATTTCGGATACCAATTTCAACACATTAACAAAAATTAAGTCCAAAATATATGCAATTTAAATGACTTAACACTTGGACTCAACAAAAAGTTGTGCAAAGAGATAGGTTTACTTTTTTTATATTAAAAATTCAGTACAATCGACTTTGTTATTTAATTTTAAATTATTAATATGTGTCTTAAAAAATATAAATTTTATTAAAAATAATAATCACGCTTTCTTATTATAAAAAAATATGTAAATATAGGTAAAAAGTTACAACAACAACATTCAATAAAAGTTCTGCTAAAATGCAGAGTTTAGAGAGATTTAGTAATACATAGTCTTATCTCTAACTTACAGAGAGACTCTTTTCGAATTAGTAAGGAGTTCATTTCAATTATTTTAAAGGAGATTGTTTGGCCAAAGTACTTTGTAGCTAGTTTGAAGTGGGACAAAAGAAACTAGACATTGTTCATTAAATGTAGCACTGCTACAGAAGGAACCAACAATGGGGCATTACTGAGATGATGCCTGATTTATCAACTCCTAGTCACTCCAATCAACAGTATGCATGCAATTCTTAAAAACAAACACAAAGGACACTGGTAGGATATCAACCACATTACGGTGAAGTTGACAGAAACCCTTTATTGGAAATGTCTAGCATCGATCACCAACTAAAGCTGATGGACTCAAAGTGCAGGTTATCTACCAAACCGCATGAACAAATTGTCGCTGCCTCTTGTCTCATCTTCTTTGGACCAAAGACAAGTACTCCAACACTTGATTCTTTGCAGTCAAACAGAAATTCTGTCAAAAAATGGTAAATTGGATAAAGGTTTCTACCAATTTCTGAGGGAAGCTTAATCACAAGAAAATAAATAATACGGACAAAACTGAACGGCTTACTCTTTAGATCAGGTCGATCACTATAGTGCACCATTGTGTTATGGACAATCAATTACAATAATCAAAGAACAATGCGAAAATAAACGAACACACAGATTTACGTGGTTAACCAAAATATGGCTACGTCCACAGATGGCTAGGGTTTTTTTTTATTCATTGTGAATTGTTTTTTTGATAACATGATACACTAGGAGACTAGAATACAAAAGACATAACGCTAGGGTTTTTTTTTAGTTGGATCTGTGAACATAGGCCTAGTGTAAAGTCCAAAATATTTTATCAAGCTCCATATTTCAACAATTCTCCCAGTTGGAGACTGATCCAATCAACCCAACCATCTTCATTCTCCATGCCAATGTATCCAACAAACTCACCTAGCCGCAACATCTCTCACGTTATGGTAGAAGATCAACTGAGGCCTTGCACAACCCCAGTTTCCCAGCATCCACACCTTTAGTCAACATGTTTGCCAGATTTTTAGCACCATCAATCTTCTTCAAACACATCTCACCTTCTTCCACCAAACAGCGAGTGAAGTGGTACCTGTGCCAGATGTGCTTAATTCTAAAATGATAAACTGGATTCTTCACCAGCTGTATGACACTCTGACTATCAGTGAAGAGAACCTTGTTATGCTGCTTTTTTCCCAACTCTTCCAAGTAATCAGTCAACCATATCATCTTTTTACCAGCTTCAGCTATTACAACATATTTAGCCTCTGTAGATGCAATAGAGACACACTTCTGAAGTTTAGACATCCAACTCACTGCTGTCCCATCTATAGTGTAGACATACCTGGACGTACTCTTGCTTGAATCCATATCTCCACTAAGATCAGCATCAACAAAACCCTCCAGCACTACCTTGCCATTCCCATAACAAAGTGAGGTGTTGACTGTTCCTTTCAAGTATCTCAGAAGCCACTTCACAACTTCCCAATGTTCTTTCCCTGGATTTGAAATGTATCTGCTCACAGCTCCCATTGCATGTGCTATATTAGGCCTAATGTAGACCATAACATACATCAGACTCCCAACTGCAGAAGCATAAGGCACTTTTGTCATATGCTCACGTTCTCCAGCTGTCTTGGGTGATGGCTCCTTTGACAATTTAAGATGGTTAGCCAAAGGTGTGCTCCTAGGCTTAGCATCATCAACTTTGAACCTGGATAACACCTTCTCAATGTATTGCTCCTGGGACAAATTTAGAATTCCAGCAGACCGGTCTCGAGAAATCCTTATCCCTAAAATCTGCTTTGCTGCACCTAAATCTTTCATCTCAAACTCTGATGACAATCTACCTTTAAGATTATTTATCTCCTTTATACTTGAACCTACAATCAACATATCATCCACATACATAAGTAAAATAACAAAGGAGTCAGTAAACTTCTTGATGTAACAACACTGATCCTTTTTACTCCAATGATAACCGTTTCTGAACACAAAGGAGTCAAACTTCTTGTACCACTGTCTTGGAGCCAGATTCAATCTATACAAACTCCTTTTGAGCTTACACACCATGTGTTCCTTACTAGGAACCTCATATCCCTCAGGTTGTTGCATATAGATTTCTTCCTCCAGATTCCCATATAAAAATGTTGTTTTTACATCCATCTGCTCAAGGTGCAAGTTCTCTGCTGCAACAATACTTAACAGAATTTTGATTGTGGTTAACTTCACAACATGAGAGAATATTTCTGTGCAGTCAATACCTTTCCTTTGTGAATATCCCTTAACTACCAATCGAGCCTTGAACCTAACTATACCATCAGTTTCATTCTTTATCCTATAGAGCCACTTGTTCAACAAAGCTTTCTTCCCTGCAGGCAACTCAGTTAACTCCCAAGTATCATTCTTCTCAAGTGACCATATCTCATCATCCATGGCTTGCTCCCATTTGATTGAATCCTTCACCTGCAAAGCCTCATCAAAAGATTCTGGCTCTCCTTCATCAGTCAACAAAAAATAATGCAAGGATAGTGAATACCTTTCAGGTGGCCTGATAACCCTAGTAGATCTTGTCAACACTAGCTCAGGTTGACTGGCTACTGTTCTGATTCTGCAACAATATTTTCTGGATTTTCGGACAACTGAACCTTAGCTCCCACTTCTTTTGCATCTTCAGGTTGCACCCCAAACTTGTCCTTATACAGGACATTCTCATCAAATGGCACATCACAATGTCTCAAGATCTTCCTATTCTTGTCATCCCAAAATCTGTATCCAAACTGATCCGAACCATACCCAGTGAAATAACACTTCAAAGCCTTTGCATCAAGCTTGTCTCTTTTCTCTGGATCAACATGAACATAGGCAGCACACCCAAAAGTCCGCAGGTGAGTAAGCTTGACCTCCTTACCCGACCAAACCTCTTCTGGCATCTTGAAACCCAAAGGAACTAAAGGGTCTCTATTTATCACGTATGTTGCTGTGCTCACTGCATCTGCCCAAAACGTTTTTGGCAGCCAGCATGTAACCTCAATGCTTCTTGCTTGCTCATTCAATGTTCTGCTCATCCTTTCATCAATCCCATTGTGTCTTGCCTTGCCAGGAACTGTCCTGGTTCACCTAATTCCATCATCAACACAGAACTTCTCCATTATTAGACCTTAAGCATTTAATCTTCGACCCAGTCTGATTTTCAACTTCATCCTTCCACCTCTTAAAGGTAATAAAAACATCTGACTTATGTTTTAGAAAGTAAACCCATACCTTCCTGCTGAAGTCATCAACAAAGGTGACGTAGTAACTTGAACCACCAAGAGAGGAGACTAGAGATGGCCCCCACACGTCTGTGTGTACTAGTTCTAACCGTTCTGCCTTTGGTTCTCTACTAGCCTTTATGAAACTAACCCGTTTCTGCTTTCCCAGAACATAACTCTCACAAAAACCCAAATCAACATATTTCAAACCTTGCAGATACCCCTTTGAAGCTAGCATCTTCATCCCCTTCTGACTCATATGTCCTAGTCTGTTATGCCACAGACTCAAGCTAGATATACTATAGACTACAGCAATCGTATTCGAACACCCTGCGGTACTGGATAAAGTTCTAGATTTTGTGCCACGTGTTATCACCATAGCCCCCTTCACAATTTTCTAGGAACTCTCCCTGAGTACTGCCCTGTAACCCGTGCTATCTAACTGACCAATAGAAATCAGATTCTTCTTCAAATCAGGAATATATCTGACATCCTGCAGCTTCCATCTACCTCCACCTAAGGTTTCTATATACACGTCCCTTTTTCTAGCAATCTCCAAGGCTTTGTTATTAGCAAGATACACCTTTCCAAAATTTCCAAACTTGAAATTATGAAATATCTCTCTGCTCGGAGAAGAGTAGAATGATGCACTAGAATCAAGTATCCAGGAGTCAACCACGCTGTCTACGTTAAGAATTAGGGCGTCACCAATGTCTTTCGCAGAACATACAGAATCATCATCTTTATGAGACTTATTGTTCCTCTGAACTTTCTTCTTCTTAGGTGCAAGGCGATCCTTCTTAAAATGTCCTTTTTCACCACAGTCCTAACAAAAGACCTCGTTTCTGCCTTTAGATTTTCCCCATATTTTTGATTTCGATTGACTAAGTTTACTATGGCCTCCCTTTGACTTTCTTCTGCTCCTTCCTTCGATACTGAGTGCATTACCAGACGAATCTCCGATTTCCCTTTTGCGAATGCTCTCGCTCAAGACAACATCTGGGATTTCATCAAACTTTAGCTTCTCAGACCCACGCGAACTGCTAATTGCAGAAACAATAGTATCCCACGACTCGGGTACGGAGGACATCAAAATCAGGGCTCTAATCTCATCATCAAAATTAATATCAACAGAGCTTAATTGACTGATAATCATATTAAATTCGTTAATATGATCTGTAACAGATCCGCTTTCAGACATCTCCAGATTGAACAAACGATGCATCAGATATACCTTATTGATATCCGATGATTTTTTGTAGCTTAACGATGTTGAAGGTAACGTTTCTCGCCAATGACAAATGAATCAACCCTAGCGCCTGCCGATCTTTCAGATCCCAAACCTCCTGTCTCATGGTTTCTAGCTTCATCCCTAACAAGGGTTCATGGAGGTTTCTCAGATACAGATAATCTTCCATCTGCATCTTCTAGAAACCAAAATCGTTTCCATCAAATTTCTCAATTTGAAACTTTTCAGCTTCCATCTTTTCATATTATTATGATACGAACCAAGATTTGATACCAGTTGTTATGAACGATCAATCACAATAATCAAAGAACAATGCGAAAATAAATGAATACACAGATTTACATGGTTCACCAAAA
Source organism: Erythroxylum squamatum (assembly GCA_025629845.1). NCBI lineage: Eukaryota > Viridiplantae > Streptophyta > Magnoliopsida > Malpighiales > Erythroxylaceae > Erythroxylum > Erythroxylum squamatum. The sequence goes on along the minus strand of JAOTBA010069933.1, from coordinate 3,769 downwards.
TATAGTTACGTCCACGGGCGGCTAGGATTTTTTTTAATTCACTGTGAATTGTTTTCTGATAACATGATACACTAGGAGAATAAAATACAAAGACATAACGCTAGGGTTTTCTTTTTTTATTTGGATCCACGAATGTGGGCCTGGTGTAAAGTCCAGTATATTTTATTAGGCTCCATATCTCAACACCTAAATCTAGCATAGCCCGTTCTAGACCAACATTGCCAATATTACAAGGAATAGACCTTTATTGGTAACTTGCCCTGCAACACTGCTGAGACGTTCTCACTCATCACCACACGCTGATTGCCTCTCATCTCGATCATGCTAGTAACCAAGTTCTTAGAAATTTGCAGTACCTTGGTGTTTGTCTAAGCAATGTGAGAAGGGGGATGTCGATTTCCACTTTCTCAAAAATCTTTAAGGTCTCCTCATCATTCTGCAATTTCTTCTTCTTGGCCAACCTGTGTGGAAACGGTGGCCTTTCTGGATTGGCTATTATGATTTCCTCAATTTCAGCTTCTTTTTCTGGCTCTACAGTTTCAACATGGTCTTGTTGAAGTTTCTGTGATCCTCCAGCAATTTCAATTTCTTTTCCACTATGCAAGGTAATGGAATCGATATTTTACCTAGGATTGACAGTAGGCTGGTAGGGCAATTTCCCTTGATTCTGTGCAGCAGCCAGTTGACTAATTTGCTCCCTCAGCTGTTGAAAATTTTTATTAGTCTGAGCCTGAAATTGTGCTGAATTAGTCTAAAATTGAAGCAAACTCTACAGTTGTGTATTGGTTGTCAATTGAGCCTTAGTCAACTGTGACATAAGATCCTCCAAGGTAGAAATTCGATCACCATAGTTAGGCCTCGGATGCTGCTACTACTGTTGCTATTGAGGCTAAAACTGTTGACTACTCTGACCTTGCGGCCTACTCCCATATCTCATATTAGGATGATCCCTCCATCCTAGGTTGTAAGTATTCGAATAGGGATCATATATTTCTCTAAGACTGATAATTATCATTGATTACATTGACGTTGGCTTCCACAGTATCATCTTGCAGAGTTAGGCAAGCATAAGTAAAATGACCCTAAAATCCACAAATATGGCAAATAGGGACTTGTGGTCCCTTGGTTACAGCATTTGCATTGATACTATTAGCATTGGAAGAATTAATAACTTGTCTTTCCAACAATTCAGCAATCTTTTCAAGTCTACTTTTGAGTTTAGAACTACTTACCTCATGGACACCGCGAGTGTGTGTCTCTGAACGATACCTAAACTAGTGAAGATTTGCAGCCACTGTTGCAATTAAGTTTCTGGCCTCCTAAGGCGTCTTGTTCACTATGGCTCCCCCACTAGCAACATCAAGAATTTTTCTATCATTCAGTAACATTCCATCAGAGAAGTACTGAATAAGGAGCTGCTCTGTAATTCCATGATGAGGACAACTTGCGCAAAGCCTCTTGAATCTCTTATAATATTCGTACATATTTTCTGTATCTCTTTGTCTAATGCAACAAATCTCTCTACGCAAACTAGTAGCCCTGGAAGCTGGGAAGTATTTTTCTAAAAACAACCGCGCCATATCAAGCCATGTATCCACTGTCCCAAGTGGAAGATAATACAACCAGTCTCTAGCTGCGCCCTCTAGGGAAAAAGGGAAAGCACGCAGTTTCAACTAATCCTCTGTTATGCCTCTCAGTTTGAATCTAGAACATACCACATGAAAATCCTTGAGATGTCTGTTTGGGTCATCAAAAGGTGACCCATGAAATTTCGACAATGCCTGAATCAACCCAGCCTTCAACTCAAACCCATCATCTGCAGCCTGATACTGAATACATAGAGGTTGATCCTCTACTGGTGGTGTAAGCATATCCCTCAGAGTTGCAGGAGCTCGATTTCTGGCTGGTTGCGTAGGTGGAATAGGTTACTGATTTGCCATCTTTGCCTCTTCAAAATCTTCCAATAACTCGGTCTCAAAGGCAGGCAAGACTTGCGCAGAACTAGAAGCTTGTGTCTTACGCAGTTTAGTAGCTTTCCTGAGTTGTTTTGCGATCTTCTCTATCTCCGGATCAGACAATAAATCACCTGGAGAAACACAATGCCACATGCAAACAACTAGAAAAAATGATTAGCAACACAAACAAACAAAAACTTAAACACTAGTCCCCGGCAACGGTGCCAAAATTTGATGGCGTGTCAAATCAAAAAAAATAAATTCCTACTCTAGAACACTTAAACGAGCAAAGTGGTGAATAGGGTCGAACCACAGAGACCAGTGTAGCAATTGTTTACTTGTGGAGAAATAATAAAATAAAAAGAATTGATTTAGGAATGACTAATTTTGGAACACGAAATCACGCAGAAAGCAATTAAAAATAAAGATTGAAAACAATATAAAGAAAGACCTAGCCAAGGTACTCCTCCGTTCGATACTGTAATCTGATCATAAACTCATAAACATAAATTTAGTTCATTCTTATGGACAAAGTTATAGCAAACAGTGAACAACACATATCAAACAATCCATTCGTAATTATTAAATAACCCCGAGTAAAGCTCTGCAGATTATTACCCTAACCAATTAGACTATTCCCAAGTAAAGCTCTGCAAAATATAATTTATGGCAGTAGTAGACTCTAATGTACCTTTGTCTTAGCCAACGGAATCGAAAAAGCCGCAATCAATTTAGACTAAATTATTTAATATCACTAATTTCTTAATTGAAATTAATTCGCCACTTAGATAGACAAAAATCACAGATTCACTAATCTATTAGGCAATTTATCACCAAGTTAATTAATTAATAGGCCTCATTAATCAACAGACACGACATTAAAAATCAATTAAAGCACGAAGATCAAACAAACATAAGAGATAAACAAAAGCAATTAAATCAAAGGAATCTCACAAATTACATTAATCGAACATTAGATACCTTGTCTAGATGAAAAGTTAGCCACGCATAACTATAGTAAAAGACAATATATCGTAGAGAAGAGTTGTTCTATCTTTTTCCCCACCAAGAGCTGCTGCCGTCATTCCACTCCTTAAAGCTGATCGTAAAAATCGTCTCCTAATTTCCTAAAGTGGGACTATTAATAGGCTAGGTTTTTCTCTTTACAATAAACAAAGTGGGCCCCAATAAAACATGAAAATAAGGCTCCAATGGGCTACAAAATAACTTGACTTCGACCAACATAATGGGTTGTGTCATTCGGGCCCAAATCCCAAGGTAATTAATCTGAGATTCACAGGTAACAATCTGCTAGCGTCACAGCACCTTCAACATGGTCATGTTGAAATCCTGTCCAGTTCTAGATTAGTCAAATTCACTCCAAATTGCATCACTTTGGTGTTTTATCACCTAGAACATATATAGATATGTTCTACCATAGAAACACAAGCAAAACATCACATAAGCATATCAAAAGAACATAAAACACACACAATTAACATGCACAAAATGCAAGTTATCACTACAGCTTGATGTTCCTCTGAAATTTTCTCATCTGTAGTTTTTAAATCTTGAACTAGCTTAAAGAAGAAGTCTAGGTTATCATCTAAGGAGACTGAAGTGTTCATCTTGTAGTTAGCAAGATTGTGAAGAAGTGTTATCTTGTTAGGAAGACACTTCTTGGCATACAATTCATCAACTTTCATCCAAAGCTTCTGTGCAGTGTTACAATTATGAACTTTTCTTATCACTGTTGGTGATAAGTGAAGCATTAACTTGCAATGTGCAAGTTTTTGCATCTTTAGCTTCTTTAT
>JAOTBA010069792.1:0-11456 GCA_025629845.1 Erythroxylum squamatum | reverse complement strand
CCTACCACCCACCTATTATTCAGCACAAGGTAGAGTGGGCCTGTGCAAGTTTCAAGCCCAAAGGGCTTTCACTTGAGAGGATGTGTTAGTGAATATATAAAACTAATTAGATTGACTCACACAATAGCTTAAGTTATTGTGGTGAAACGGTTACCTAACATGCCGGTCTCATGGTATTGGTTCTAGACTTCAGCTAAAGGCAAACCTGACTGTGATAACTGTAACATATGAATTTGGACCTTTTAGTTTAGGATAAAACATTCTGTTAGGGATGCTTGAGGTGAAAAACAATTGTAAAATTTTGTTCATTGAGTCATTGTTTCTTACAACATCTTTCTCCTTATCAAAACGATGCTCTTTTTGACTGCGGCACTTATTTTGGATCAAATTGTTTTATTTTCGTTTGTTATTCAGAATTCTTGTAATGATGCAAATTGTGGCTTCTCACAAAACTGTGAATCGAATGAGTACTTCAGCTGTGGCTGCTTGCATGGCACCTTTACTTCTTCGTCCTCTTCTAGCCGGAGACTGTGAAATTGAAACTAATATTGACGTAGGTGGTGATAGTTCAATTCAACTTTTGAAAGCTGCTGCTGCAGCTAATCATGCTCAGGCCATCCTTATCACGTTACTGGAAGAGTATGGCACCATATTCAGCGTAAGCAGTTACCTTCTCTATTTTTCCAGCATGGCTTTGATTATTACGCTGAAACACAGCTTGCATTGGAAGTTTCTCTTCTACCTGGGGGATTCACCAGAAGTTGGAATGATTAGCATGGAAATATGGATAAGATATTCTGGCATAGTTTTGGAGTCTATTGTTGAAATAGCAAGATCATGGTCACTGGTTTATAACAAATAAAATCTGAAAAATTCTTATGCTGTTCCTTTCATTGAACATGTCCATCAAGTAATGAATAATGAGTGCATTTATCAAAGAGATGCGCTTTTCTTCCTTGTTATCCTTTTATGGCAGCAATTACAAAGAGTTTCTTCTCAACTACTTGAGGAATACCGTATGCTAGATAAAACAGCTAAGATGAACTTGTATCGAGGCTCATGTTGGCAATATGCAGTAGAAAAACAATGATTTGACCATATTGTCTGGTGCTGGTGGGAATCGAAATATCCAAATTGGAGAAATTAGTAGCTTTTTCATTATTTATGTGCTGACTTCATTTGGAAGCAGCTTTTACCATGTGCTTTATTTAATTTGGTACGGTGATTACAGGAAGGTTCCATGTCTCCCGGACTATATACTGACTCAGAAGAGTGTGAAAGTGAAGGAGAGGTAACTGATGATGACGAATACTATGAAGATGATGAAGAAGATGATGCCACGGAAGAGGGTGATGCTTACTCAGATGATGATCTTGAAGATGTCTCAGCTGGATCCTACAGTGGGAGTGATGGCTCTGGAAAAGATGACCTGTCTGTCAATAAGGTTTGTCCACTTTTTTTTTCATATTCATTCTGCTTTTCTCTTTTAAATTCCGTATCTTTTTATTTTTAGTGCATTTTTCAGTGTATTCGAAGAATATTGTTCGGAACCAACCCTGAGAGCTTTGCTGAAAATTATTCAAATGCTCTTTGCTTCCCTTTTTTCTACCAAAAGCTTGATAACTCGAATTTTGAAAGGTTTATTGTCCTCAAATTTGATGTTATTCAAGCCATCAACCGTTGGCCTCTCGTACTCCAATTCCCTGAACTCCTACTATTATCCATATCTCAAGCTCTTACCTTTCCGTCCTTTCTTCTCTTCCCTCTCTTACCTAATAATTGGAATCTTGAAAAGCATAATATCCTCAAAATCAATGTCACTCAAGTCATTGAAAATGGTGGCCCCTCTCACTTCAATACCAGAACTCCTGTTATTTGTATTCTGTCACATTTTATATCATTACTCCACGCTACAAGTCTTCCACATTCCAGCTCCTCCCCAACATCCTGTTCTTTTAGTGTACTGTGTTTTCACTATGCTTCAGATTAATTAATGCCTCATGTTTTGCTTTCATTTCGTTGCCTGTTTGTGTTTCTAGTTTATACATAGAAACAAGGGAAAGAGCTATATGCACTAATGAGTTAAAAGTAACAGGATGGTGACGACCTTAGCTCTGGTTCCAAGAGTTCCGAGGTAGATAATGATTCTAGAGCTGAGCAGAAGTCATCAAGTTCAGTTCAAACCACATTGCTCCCTCATGGTGATGGTAAAAGAAGCGAGAAGATCACAGATCGAAGTAAGAGCGCTAATGTTTATGGTCAACTTTTAGAAGATGAATCTGTGGAAACAACTTTGGAGGGTAAGCAAACTAGTCGTAATGCACCAGAATGCATTCAGAAATCTGCAACAATAGCAAATGGACCTGCTGAAAGCATCAAGCGTCCAACTGTTTGGGGTCGTACCTCTGTATGTATATGCTCATGCATTCTTTATATGTGGTTAAGTTTCCTTTTTTGTTCAGTTCTTTCCAATTTTTCATCTTCCTACTTTGTCTCTCTCATGCAATTAGAGCACATTGTGTGTTTTAAGTTCCTTTCATTTACTCATTGTATACAAGCAATATACCACTTGTAATTTCTGGTTTACCACCACTTTTGGCATGAGTTCAGGCACGGAAGGACCTCTCCAGGGAATCGTTGGATTTTACTATTGAAGAGGAGTAAGTATTTGAACATCATTTGCACAAAAATGTAAATTCCTTTTGTATGTTATAATTTTTGCAATTCTAGTGTGATGTACTGCATGCAGTTATTATTCATTTATTCTTAACGATCACTGCAGAAAAATGCTATTTCTCTCATTTCTAAAATGCTTAGGGATATGTGAGTGCATGTCTATGTTATTTGTGTGTTCGGGGTGGGTACCTATATGTGTGTGAGTGAGAGATGGGAGGCTGACATTTAGAAAAGCCTGTTATGACGCATTTACCGCCTAGGAAGGCAAGATTAGTGCCCAAAATAAATTGAATCTGGTTTGTGCTGTTTAAGGAGGTCAGTTCAAGATATATGTCAACATAATGGGAATTTACCAACAAACACTGGGAAACTAGTAATTAGGCTCTACTTGATTCGTTTATAACCATCTGGAGAAATTTTATGTGTGGAACTGATAATTTCTTTTAACAATGAAGTGACGCGAAGTCTAGTTGATTACCTTTTTCCTTTAAAATTGATCTTAGATTTTTAATTTCCCATAATACTACTACTTTTTCTGTCAATTACTTTTTCTGTCAATTAGTTGTAAGGTTAAAAGAATTCCCGTTATTAAAGCCAACTCATCCTTCTCTTCTTTATTCTGGTTTCATGTCATTGCACAGTTGTACTGCCTCGTATTTTTCCTTGTTGCTATTGATCCAATATGGGATATTCTTTTTAGTATCATTATGTATGGATAACTTGCTATGCTAATGATCTGACCTTCTAACACATATGAAGAGCTGAACTTGAGCAGCTGGAAGCAGCTAAACTTGAGCTACAAAACAAAATTTCTGAAGAGGTTAGAAATTAAAGAACGCATCTTCTTTCTGATCTATGTTACAAATTCCGTCTCTTCTGGAGCATTTCTATAACAATTTATTCTATTTTTCTTTGTAGGTTAAAGGTAATGCAGCTCTCCAAGCCAACTTGGAACAGCGAAGAAAGGCCTTTGATCAGCGGCGCTTAGCTCTCGAACAAGAGGTATGTTCAACACTCAAAAACAGTACTTTCATTTGATTCTTTTTATCATGCTTTGGCATTTACATGTATAAGGGGATTGATGCATCTCAAGATTGTGGTAACTGTAGTAAGATTGTTGCAGTTCTATCTTTAAGCTGTTGAAAAGAAACATGATTGATGTTCTTATGCCATTGACATCCCTCATTAAACTAGTAGTTTCATGTTCAATTGCTGGATTTTTGTACTTCTCTCTGGGTCCGGATTAGTGAATGGAAAATAGGCTACAGATCCCAATTCTGTAGTCATAAGGCAATGTCAGCTCCAATCGGATGTATTGGGAACCTTTATTGGTCCAATAACATTACAAGAATATCTGGTTGAGTTTTCGTGAGAACTCAAAGTCAATAAATAATTATTGCTATTATCTGCTTTTGGTTTTCGTCCCCAGCATTGCTGTTGATAGCATGTAAATTTCTGTTTTCTGAATTCCATATTGGCCTCTTATGTCATTTCAATCTGTAAATCAAGTATATATATTTGCCTTTAAGTTTTCTAGCTTAAAAAGGGGCCTGTCTTTTGTTCTTAAATAGTAAGCGACAGGAAGACATGCCTCCTTGACTGGATATTTTTGGTGCATATTTACAGGTCGCAAGACTGCAGGAACAACTGCAGGAGGAGAGGGATAAGAGGAAAGCTCTTGAAGCTGCACTTAGCGCAACTGAGAAGCCCTTATTTGTTCCACCCACAATTGATGAAAAAGTTAGTTAATCTCTGTTCTAGTATATGTAATCATAACAATGGCATATCAAGATGTTAACTTGTGGCACAGATGAAGGCAGATATTGAAGAAGTAAATCAAACAGAGGCAGATATCACAAAGTTAAAGGAGCAGGTTGATGATCTGAATCTGCAGCTCAATCAACAGCATGGATCAAGCAATTGCTCTATGCCTGATTCCAGAAATCAGCCCATAAACACAACAAACAATCAAGCAAAAGTGTAAGCCCTTTATTAGTTTTTATTCCATGTCTGTTTTTGTTTTGCTTTGTACTTTTGATGTTAGTTTGTCTTCTTCTGTTCACAACCCCCCAAAAACGACTATAGTATCTAAAATTTGAATTGTTATGGTTAATGTGCTATGTTTGCAGGAAAGATAAGCAGAAGGATGTTGGAGGAAAGTCTGGAAGCAAGGTAAACCTAATCTGGCACTTCCATTATATTTTTAGTGTACTATTGCAATACTTACTGTTGATTTTCTAGGATAAAAATCCCAAGTTTTCCCTCTGCCCAATCAAAATTCTTGACAGATCACCATGCATTCGCTGTTCTAATCCTATTCATCCTTTCATATACTTCACAGTTTACCAAATAACTGAATAAGCTTGCTCTTTCTGGAATTGCTTGACTATCTAAGGCAATAAATACAATAACCATTTCCATGCGTTAATTAATTATTGGATAATCTGTTTGCATGTATAATCTACCATGTTTCAAGTATGACAAATTTAGTTTGTCTACTACATACGTTGTGTAGGAATAGTATATTAGGAATGGACGACTGCATATTAGATGAACTTGTGCTTGAGGTAGCTTCAAGGAATTTAGCTGGAGCCTTTCAATAAGACTTTGATATTTTTATGCACGTCGTTTCGAGCTCACCTTATCAGTATCCATAGTTTTGATTGCCATGAAATCAGTGAAAATTTGCTGGATTTTAAGAAATGGACTATTACTTTGTGAGCTCATTCGCCTATTTAACCATTTAGTTCTAATACTCTTCAACTTCTGAATTTGAATAACGGAGTGTAATGTCCACAAGAAAATTTGACCATCTTCTGCCATAATCATTGGTAGTTCTATTTCTTCCATTTTTCTTTTGTTAGCTAAGTCTATGTTCTCATTCTTTAAGAAAAAATTAAAATTTCTGTTGACTTAACTGCATTAAAAAAAAACTGTTAGAAAAGAGATTCAGGGAAAGCTGAATCAAGTTAGCAGCCTTTATGAATGTAGATTCTCCTTGATGAACAATTCATGGCAGGATAATTCCATAGATGGAGCTGAAAGTAAGAACAAGCATGAATCATCCTTAAGCAACAAGCATCCTCCTCACAATCAGCAGCAGGGTCAGACTCGTAGAAGCAACAGTTCCAAGTCTGCGTCGACCCATTCCAAGAAATCCAGTGCAAAGAACGAGGTGAGGAGTAGGTTTTGTAGTTATTTGGGTGAAATAGCCACTCTGAAAATGATATTATTTCTAGTTCATGCAAAATGGACTCCCATTCTTCTTGCTGAGCTTGATATTGGATATCCTTCGTTTCGCTTCGTTAATAATAGAATCGTTGGCTGTTCTAAGCTTCTGTTTCAAAGAACAAGTATGTGCGTATTTGTAGTCATACATGTGGGCTAACCACCGCAACTTTGCGAATGACAGGGAGTGAATTCTACTTCTTCTGCATTAACAAAGTTGACAACCAGACTCAATTTTTTGAAGGAGAGACGCAACCAGATTGCAAATGAACTCCACAATCTGGACAAAACCCGTGCGTCAACTCAAGCAGTCTTGAACCAAGAAAAAGGGAGAGCATTGGAGGATTCTCAATCAGCCCAGAACCCAGAAAAAGGGTTTGAAACTGAAGAGCAATCACTTCCTAATTCTGACAAATCCAAGAAACCAGACAATCGAACACTCAAAAACCAATATGATTCGGAGGGTCATGATCCTAGAATTCTTGAGAGAGGAAAATCTGAAGGCCATGTATCTTACGTCGCAGGATCAGGAGACCATCCGGAAGCGACCTCAAGAACCAACACCAGATGATTACTCATTGGTCTTATCATATTGTTTGTGCATATGCAAGATTGTTGTGCTGGCTAATTTGTTTGTGAATATCAAAAGGTTCGATCGGTGCTTATTCCAGCAGCAGATGATCATACCTGTGTTACTCCCCACGAGCCCATCATGTACATATCAATTATCTCCTTCAAGTTCATTCAAGCAAGTGATTGCCAATTTAGCCGTGAGTTCGTTTCTTTCTTCTTTCCCTTCTTTCCTTTTTTGGGTTTAAAGACAATGGGTAAACGCAAATTTTGGTGTAATCGAAGTTGCTTAAGATCAAAGCTTCCACTTGCCTTTTCTTGGGTCCAAGTCAAATTGTATTTCTGGGTCAAGTGATTCTTAATTAGATGACTTTAAATCTCTAGTATTTTGTACTTTTGATTCCAGTTTTATTGGACGTGTTGATCTGATCAAATTCCTTGACTTTATAGCATCCTTCATATAAACTTCATAAAAAAGTCCAAATCGCATTTTAATACTGAATAGTATATTTTGACTGTTTTAACTTATAAGCCCTAATAGGTACACGAACAATTCGGTAAGATGATCTTTTAGATCGTAGAGAGAATAACTAAAGTATAATACTAAATCTTCGTCGTCATCAATCAAAACTGAAAATCCTTAAGCAACTTCCTAACTTGCTCAAGCGTCACGAACAGAACCACAGTGAAAGGACCCTGCCTTGATACAGTTGGTATAAAACCTTTGTAAAGAGCCATAAGCCCTTCAGCTCTTACAGTCTTCAACGCACAGTCGATAGCTCCTTTGTACGGCGGAGCATTCCCAGGCTCCACCTTCATATTCATCACTCTCGTCTTTATCACATCCACGGGGTTCGAAGCTACCGCCGCCACAAACCCCGCCGCGAAGCTCGCCGTCACGTGGGTCCCAAGCCCATCACTCATAACCCCATTGTCCAAAATCGCCTCCTTCATCTGGTCATATGACGCCAGCTGTGACGCCGTTACTATCATGGCGCGGTTCACCGTCAACGAGGACCCACGCCACAGGCTAGTCACACCTTCCTGTTTAGACATCCTTGATATGGCGTCGATAACGCTTTTATAGTTCCGGCGCTGAGCGGGCGGCAGCCTGCCGTCGCCTTGCATTCTTACCATCGCCACGTCGGCGGGGTTCCCGACCGCCGCACCGATCCCTCCGGCGATTAACCCCGCGGCAATTTTCCTGGTTAAGGGCATGGTATTAGTCTCCTTATTCGTCCACTTTTGTTTGAGCACATCGTAGAGCCCCATGCGCGTGGTTGAGTAAAGTGTTTGCCGGAGTACGGTGGCGGAGACGCCAGAGAACAATGCGGCTACGCCTTCGCTCTGAACAATCCTCATGCCGACGGAGATGGGTCCGACACGGGCAGGAGGCGGGTGGTGGAGGACGGCGGTGGAAGACGAGTTATAGGCAAAAGCTGGCCGGAGATTATGAATCTGTTGGGCATTCGGCAAGTTTTCGCCTTGAAGCTGCATACGAACCTTAATTAGGTCCAGAGGGTGTGTAGAGCAGCCAGCAATCACGGAAGCGATTCCTCCTTCGACAAAACCCTTAACTCCCATGGTTAGGACTATTCTCAGAACTTTTAGCGTACAAAAATAATGTCAGTAAGATCGGAAACAGGAAAAAGAAATTAAACCCAGTTAGGAGAAAGGTCGCTAGAGACCAAAAGATGGGAGTGTAAGCTAAAAGCTACGGAGGAAGAGTGAGGGACGCAGGGCCTTTGGGTCATATGCTAGTAAGATACAACTATGAAGACTTGGAATGTTGTGTTGGGAGGAGAAAGGAAAGGGTTAGCGAGTATATATACAGAGCGTAAAGGAAAGAAAGAAGAAACACCTAAACGGTGTCCATGTAGAAGAAAAAACGCGTTGGTGTGGTAACCATGGTCTTTGCTCTTCAAGTTTGGACTTTGGAATAGGGAAGGACCGGGTCCTTTCCTCCTATTTTTTTGGAAATTTTTTAATTTAAAATTTAATTAAAATTATTAAATAAAAATTAATTAATTAATTAATATATAAAATTTTATTAAACTTGACTAATTAATTAATAATACTTTTTTTATAGCCCATTTACTTCAATAAATCTAAAACCATAAAAATCTTAAAAGAAAAAAAAATGAAAAAAGCAAAAACCCGGTTCTTGGTGGCATCAATTATGGCTTGATTATGTTCTCCGGTCGAATCAAACAGTTGTGAGAAAAGAAAATGGATTGCTCATTGCTATAAGATAACGTTGAGATGTATTTAGGCACAGAATTTGGTTTAGGATTAGACACTAACCAAACCATCTATCTAATTAATCGTCGGTAATGCATAATTAAGACTCCTACTCTTCCAGAGGAAGACTCGGTCTAGTCCATTTCCTCCTTGAAGTAGCGTATTTACATCGTACGTAGTCTTCGTGTTAGCATAAAAATGGAAAAAACTATATGTTATGGAATTCCTTGTGTAGAAATGGTCATACGTAATGGACTGACTTCATCGATTCAAATTTGCCTCCTTGTCCTTGTCCGCATATTAAAGTTCTCAACCAGAGACATAGACCAAAATCTTATACCATAAGACAAGTTCAATTCACTATAAAGTATTATATTCCTAGTATATTTATGACAATTACTTATTCTTATGTTTGGTTAGAAAAAGAGAGTTATAATAGTTATTCTCAGGTTTAATTATTCCCGGATCTTGGGGAATAGTTAAAGAAGACATACCCTTGTCTTTACTTATTCTAGGTATGTCAAAATAAACTTTACGATGTTGAGGACCGAAATATCCTTATCTCTCTCGCTCTCATCTTCACGCTTCACGCCTCACGCTCTCATCTCCCTCGCTCTTGTCCTCTTCGCTCTCGTCTTCACGCTCTCGTCTTCAAGCTCTCATCTCTCTCGCTCTTCACGGTCTTCTTCAACATTTCTCTGCCAGTTGCATGAATTAGGTATGTTTCTTGTAAACCTAACTTCGCCGCTAATTTTTTCTTTTGCTATCAATGTGGTTGTTTGGCTTACCTCATCAGCCAAATAGCTTTTGTGATGCTTATTTGGCCTTCTCGTCTCTTCCGGTCAACTTGATTTTCTTTTAGAATTTATCTGCGTCCCGTCTCTTCCCTGTATCTGTGCGAGTCTTTCTGTTTGATGAAAGGTTGTAACAACCTACTTGTTCCTCTTTGTGGTATTCAAGCAGTTGGGTCAACTTGTTTAAATGTGTTTGCATCAACTTGTTTGAAGTTGGAGTGAAAAAAATATTTGAAATGCTTGGGACGTGTTAATTGCTAATTGATATGATTGAAGGGTGTTTGAGTTATCTGGGTGGTATGAATTATGTTGAAGATGCGTTATCTGTGTGGTATTAATATGAATTGTAGGGTGTCTGTGTTATCTGGGTTATGGCACTGACTAAAAGAGTTTGTTCCCAGATAGATTTCCATTAGAGCAAAAACTAGAAGAGGAAACCCCTGGTAGTTAAAATTGGTTGTGAATAAATTTAGCCATTGACAAAATTTTTATTTCTTTCAGTAGGCTATATATGGTATGAATGTAGTTAGAGAGATTGGTTCCCTGCATTATCTTCATGTTGTGGAAGATAGGAAAATTTGTTAATTATCTTCAAAGAGAAGATTATTACTGGTCTTAATAGAATTTCATCCTTGACAAACTTGTTGGAGCATTGATAAATTATTGTTGGTTTTTAGATATGAAAACAAAGAATAAGGCTTAAAGTTGAAAAAAAATAAATGTAAGGCATATATAGCAGTACATAGTCTCAAGCATAAGTGATGGGATCTATATAGCAGTACATAGCAGTATATATGTAAAGGGATATTAGATGAATACATAAGTAACTGTTGTGATGTAAACTACTACTGCATAACTTAACTTCTTTAGAATGGCAGATTATAACTTAACTTAATTATAGTGAACTTCAAATTGAATATTGAATAAATTGTGTTATTAGCAATTGAAACAAGTCATAAATTTTTTTAAAAATGCTTTAGTATTACAATTATGCTTGTATTAAACTGTAAAAAGAAAACATGTAAGTTACAGAACCTCATTTACTTCAAGCATACTTCAAATCCTTTGTTTTATTTTAGTGTATACGAATTTGCACGGGGTGACTAGTTAAGTCACTAGCCATGCCACGCACGGGGGTGACCTAATTAAATCACCCCCATAACTAGCGTTAACTTAAATGCTAGTCATGCAAGGTGGTGACTAACATTTAAGTTAGTCACACCACCTTTAAGGTGGTGACACTTGTCACCACTTTTCTTTTCTTTTCTTTTTTAAATTTTTATCTCTTCTCATGCAACTTTACTTGACTTTCCCTTCAACCTATATACAAAATTCACAGAAATAATCCAATTAATATTCATGTAATATTCACACCATTTGTACTTAATTTATCTCACATTTGGATCAAAACACAAAGATTTGTAACCAAAATCAAGATATGAATGTAGTTCCTTATCCTTAGCCAGTAGGGTCATTATGCTTATTATGCTTTTGCCTTTCTTTCTATCTTCCTTAAGTTGGTATTGGGTTATTTGAGTTAGGGTTTCATTTAAACTGTTTGTTTGAGTTTTGGTTTTTATGTTCTATAATACCCTCTTTCTAACTCTCGAAATATTATCTTCTTTTTTCTCTCTTAATCTACTTTATGCCTTCAACTATTTTGAATTATTTCATGGTTGTTCTTTTACATTATACATTGTTTGAACAAATTTATGTAAATACATTAGAAATTTTATTTTTTCCAGTCATGGCTCGTTTCAGTTTGAGTTTACATAGAATTACCGGAAGAACAAAAATGATTGTGGTTGTCTTGACTGTATGGTTGTAGTTGTGTAATGTTGTTAGTTCATTATTCAGTTTGTTGGCATCAGAGGCTTCTTTATATAGTTATAGGCCAAGGGTTAGAAGTTATTTTCTAAATTTTTATGCAAATCGAGATTATGTGAG
>JAOTBA010069699.1:0-11463 GCA_025629845.1 Erythroxylum squamatum | reverse complement strand
TTAATTGTTAATTAGAAGCCCATATGAACATTTAGAAATGGGCTAGACTTTGGTTTAATTTGATTAATTAAATTAAAGCAAAGTTATTAAAGATAAAAGGAGGTGGATTTTCGGTTTTAATGGGGTAAATGTGCAGCTGCACATTTAACATTGGTTTGGTATATTAAAGATGGTTTTTAACATGTTTTATCATCATTAAATAGAGTTATGATCTTATTATTAAATAGTTTAATGGTGGTCTTTTAATGATAGCATGTAACCTATTGGCATTCATTGGATTAAAAAAGAAAGAGGTGCATTTGATGGACCATCTTCCTTCTTTTCAACACAAAACTGAAAATGAGATGTGTCATTATGGTTTTTGGTCTTTTCATATAGCAATCTTAAAACAAATGAGAAGAGTCTCATTTATTGGCTTCTTTATGGTTGATTAAGGAAGGAAGTGATGCATTGGACACACTTCACTTCTTCTTTTGAGGCTTAATCGAAATTGTGAGAGTGAATACAATGTGTTGTTGAATTTTTATCTCTCTCTCTCCTATCTTGCATGGGTTGGCCGAAATTTGCATGAGAGGTGTCTCATCATTGGGTTCTTTCTTTTAAGGCAAAATCTCTTCAAGTTTTCTTCTCCTTTCCCACCAAAGGATCTTTTTAACCAAGTTGTCCAAGGAGAACAAGTGGTAGATCGGATTAGTCAAGAATACAATAACGAGAAGAGTATACAATAATGAGAAGATGATACATTACCTAGGAGAGGATACATTGTCGAGGATAGGATAGCACAGTGAGGAGTTAAAGCTGTAGCGAAAGAGTCGGTAATAATTTCCATCTTATTATTTATGTAAATTATTTTCTTTATACCGTATCATGTATGGCTTGGCATGTTAATTTGGTTATATTGCTTCCGCTACAATTTTGATTTCTAAAAAAAGTTTTGAAATCTACCGTTTTAGCCAAATCTTGCATGCTTAATTTTTCGATCCAACACAACATCAGCAAGTTAATGTTGTCAACAACCAAAAGGAACATTTGAAATATTCATCCTAGGTAATAGGCATGATTTACACCTATGAGAACGACATAGGAGATGATAAATAGTTGGATGTCATGGGTGTGACATGTTAAGTCACACCCATGAGAACCTATAATGAATTGTCACGGGTGTGACATGTTAAGTCACACCTGTGAGAACTTATAATGAATTGTAACAGGTGCAACATGTTAAGTCACACTCGTGAGAACCTATAATGAATTGTCACAAGTGTGACATGTTAAGTCACACTTATGAGACCTTCTCATGAGAGTGATTTAACATGTCACGCCCATTAGACATTTTGGAAATTTTTTGATTTTAATATGTTTTTTTGCAATCTCCTTTCTTTTATAACAAGCTTTCTTCATGAATTAATTGTTATATCAAGTAACATATATTTTCTCATTAACTTTTGTTTGCAAATGTAGATGATGCTACGATGTTGATTTAACTGATGACATGGGAACTGTCACAGCTTCTATTTTTTGGCGAATTTGGTGAAAAACTCTTGAACTTCAGTGCAATTGAAGCTATGCAATTTTACCACCAGGTTATATTTTTTTTTTACTTACTACAAATAGATTTACATTTAATAAGAAGAATTATGACATCTTTATCATATGATTAATACTCTACATTTTTGCCTTCCCATAACAAGAGTATGGAACTTCTTTTAGAAAAGGTACACGCAGAATTGAAAACCAAGACATTTCTTGTTCATATCAAACCTATTCACATCCACTCACCAGATGCAAGACAACGCTTCACTGTTATATATTACTGCCAAACTGATGATGCTGAATTATGAAAGGGTTCAACTTCAATTGAAAAAGATGATGACGTTTCAACCGATGATCAAAATAACAATGCTGACATTACACCTACACCTATTTCAGGTATTTATCATTATTTATTCAATCAATTTTTGCATTTTTATCTTTATCAAACAACGTGCACTTCTTTTTTTTGTGAATTATATTATCATCTATTATTTATTTACTCAGCATTTTTATCAAAAAAAGTAATTTTCACTTTTATAATCTATGGCTAATATATTTGGTTTTTTATATTTTAGATGATGTTCTTGTTTCTTCATCAAGAGTAAGACAATGTCTTCACAAAAGATTCAGCGACATTGAACCCACACCAACCTCAAATGCAGATGTTAATGACAACAACAAAAAACCCAAATTGTCATAGACTTTTTTCACAGTTCATCAAACAACATAAGCATGTAATTTTTCTAACTTTTGTGCTTTAATATCCTCTTTTCTTGAACTTCTTCCACTAGCCTTTCATATGTTTCTCGCTTGTACTTGGATTTACTATTCCTTTCCTGTATCAATATTTAGCTCAAAGTAACCATTTTCTTTATTTGTTTATTTGCTTGCTTTTAACATGCCTTATTTTCTGTTTCATTTTAATTCCTATCACATGTTTTTTAAGTAGCTTCTCGTAACTACAACAACAACATAATAAAAATTTTGGCCGTACATGTAAAAGGTGAAAATATTAGTCTGATTTGAATTGTCCTGTTGATATTACAAAGGATTTTACTATTTCTACACAAATGAAACCTTGTTAGATATTTTCTTTTACCTTGTTCTCGACACAATTCGAAACTATATACAACAAACTCAAAATTTACCTTTTCTTTCTTGAACCTCTATTATTTTTATACGCAACCCTTTTTCAATAAGAAATGTGCCTCATATTGTAAATTAACCTATTCTTTTTACAATATTATTGTACAAATAGAAAATAAATAACTACTTAGTATGCACCGCAACACAAATAGTCAATATCTACCGTAAATACTTGATGTACGTATTACCATATCAGAATTTACAAATTTTTAACTAATTCTTCTTTTCTAAATATCTATCAACTCAACAATTAAACCTATCTCTAAAGGCCACTAAACACAAGAATTATAAAGTAACTATGATCTATCCATTTGCTTTTATTACTCTGTCAACTTTATATTATTCTAACCCTAGAATATTATTCTCCCTCTTTCGCGACATCCGAATCATTCTCCCCTATTTGCCTACCTATTACTGTGTCAAACTTACAAAGTTTAATAAGATCAAATTAACTATAAGACCAACTATTTTGATTTTATCTTTTGTTAAAACTACACTAAGACTATCAATTAAACATACACATTATGGTAAAACCTTGACCACAATGACATCAAATACTATATAAACATCAAAATCTACAACGACCTAATAAACTAAAAATATTTTAAAAGCAAAAACTTCCACTCACAAATAAAACTTTTCCATAGAACTAAAAAATACATTGAAATTGCATATGCATACATATAACACATATATTAATTATCAAGGCTCTTTCTTCTTCACCTACTCTCTCTCATTTTCTTCTCTTCTTCCTCTCTCTTCATCTCGTCTGTGTCTCCAAATGTGATGAAATTAGTTAAGATTAATGCCCCTTCATCTCTCATTCACAAATTAATGTCACTAAGATTCATACAAATTTCAACATACAAAAAGAAGCCAAATTAGAGAAAATTAAAGACAACAATACCTCAATACTTAAACTTTACTTTACTCAACCAAAACCAAAAACACTAAACTATGAAGACATAAACAAAAGAAAAATTAATAATGAAAAAACTAAGATTTTGAAACTCATAATAATTCATGAAAAAACTATTCTTCGCATGCATAACCATAATTAACAAGTACGTCAACTAAAAGACTATTAATAAATGTGCTAGACACTCACTCCACTTTCCAGTCTCTCAGGCATTCAAAGGTCATAAATATTCGTTCATTAAATGTTAAGCATCTACCATAAGCTTGCACACTAATCCAATCTTCGATACCAAATATCGAACGCAAACATTAACCAAAGGTCTTTATTTTGGTTGTAATGGGGCCAAGCTAAAGGTAGGAAAAAAGATAAATTCAAGCTTTAAACCATAGAACTAATTGAGCATTTAAAATGATACAAACCAGTAAAACATAAAATATACAATTTTTTCTTTTCAATTACAAACTTAGCCTTACCAATCTCGCTTACTTTTCCCTTCTCCCCTTTCTTTTCAATTTTTTCTTTTCTTGTTTCTTTTGCATTTTCTGCTTCTCTTCCTTTTTTCCTTTTTTTTTTTCATTTTTCTCATTTTTTTACTTGATATGATTTGTATTTTTTCCTAATTTACAACATCAGTTCAAAAAGGAAAAAATGTGGACAACAAATGCAAATTATTACAACCTAACCCACCCCTTACTTTTAACCTAGCTATATGCTATGCTTCTCCCATAATTATTCCCTACAGTCGAGTATACCTTTTAAATGCTCAACTTGCCCTTATGGCAGATGTAATGAAAAGAGATTAACAATGAGGCCAAGGCTCATATTGTGAGTTTTAACCAAAAAAAAAAGTTTCATCTAAGCTCAAGGGGGCTCACTAAGGATAATATCATGATGGCTTTTTAAGCTGTCAAGATAAATCCTAAATGTCTTCATCGATTCAATGTTTGCATAAGTTATGTAATCTCGACTAGTATTTGCAAGCAAGTTCTAGATTTGCTTAACCATAAAAGAATACTCTCAGCAATGAATACTTTTAACTGGTGTATAATATCTAAAAAAGCTCAAATTCTTACCAAAGGAAGGTCTCATTCATATATCACAATAAGCTAATACCCTTTCAATTGAAATCCAAGTCAATCAGTTTACGCATGCAAATATATTAATTCACTCATATTATGAATTTATAATCCCATTCAAGTACATTTAATAACCAAACATCTCTAACTATTAAACAAGAAAACAAACATGTAATGTACAAACATACACTGTCAAAATCATAAGAAAATAATTAAATAATCTAAGATGCAAACAATATAAATAAAAACAAACAATAAAACTAAAAATAATTTAACAAAAAATAATAAAAATAATAAAAAGAAAAAGATGGAAATACAATACTAAGATGAAGGAGGACAGTGCCTGGAACAAGTATTTAAATTCACTAGGAAATTCCTCATCTCCGCTATGCTAGTCGTACTCTTGTCGAATCTATCATTCGTTCGTCGTTCAAATGCAATAAGTTGATTAAGCAATGATTGATATTTAACAGAATTAGGTGCAATGTTCCATTGCGTAGCTTTGGGTGGCAAAACAACATCCTCTTGTGTACCTTCAGCTACTGCGATGTGACTACGCTTACTACTTGAAGCTTTTACTATGTCTTCATTAACAAGAGCATAACGATCACCTTATTGCCTAACAATCTTCATACACACCAACAATTGCAAGTCTAAACTAGAGTTGCTTGAAACTAACTACATAACTATTCTCCCAGTTAGTAAACCAAGATGCTTTGCAATTTGGGTGCCAAATGCTCTAACTACTATTTTGTCGTCTCTAGCTTTAGCCACATCCATTAGATGCATACTTAACCATATACAAGCATTAAAGTGTTTAGCATGCACCATACACCACAACACAAATGATTCTACTTTAGAGACTGCACCTAGGCTATCTCCTCTACTGAATAATATGGAAGTTAAAAACTATGAAGATAGCGAAGGCTAGGGTCCACTAAAGAAGACGATTTCTTGGATTAGTAATTTCATTCCAAAATTCTATGGCCCTAAAATCATCACGGTAGCCGCATAAATCACTATGTGATAATCTAAATATACTATTCAATACATCTAAAGTAATAATATGCGACATCTTCATCAATCTAAATGTTATATTATTCACAATGCCATCTTCGTTAAAGATCAATTGTAAAATAGTCAAAAATTCAAGAGTTAATTCAACGTATGAATTTTTTCTAACTTCAGCAAATCTATCCCATCCTATGTTATGCAAAAATTCGTTCACTCGGTCTGCTATTCCTAATTCAATAATAGTTGCATGATCAATAAATCTGTTCAGCATAATCTGACGATCTTTTAAAGTTGCATACCTTAACTGGCTCTCACGACTGTCAAATGGAAGACAAGGATTACCTAAAATGGGCATATCATCCGGTTGAGAAGATGAAGATGTCAAGAATCTCACACGAGGCATACTTTACAACGTTAATGTACCCGAGTAGCAATCAAGGTCACTGTATAAATATACGTGTGAGCCGTTAAAACATAAGTTTGTTTTTCTATGATACAATGTATAACAAATAAAAGGAAACGGTTATACCTGCGTTTCATCTTCACCGGTCTGCTGCAGCTTTGTCTCCGGCATGGGTCTAACGTCTCAAAGACCTGCAATGTCTCTTATCAATCAACTATTTAATAAATAATTATAAAGTAATGGATTAAAATAAAGAAGATAATTAAAAACAGAAAAGAAAGCGACTCCCCTTCATAAACCCAGACGATACCTTGTCTAATTTAACATGTTATACTAACATCACAACAACAATGAAATTTGTCCCTCTACAAATGCGACAAACAAACCGAAAACAATCGACATAACATTATCAACTATAAACAACATGACTGGAGGGAGTGACATTTTAGTCAAGAAAGATAAAATCTTTACTTCAACGTAATTCACACCAGAACATGACATAATTTTTAGTTTTAATGGTGGTTACCAGGTATGTCACCAATAGCTGATGGTAAAGGAGGTGTTAGGGCAGATGTTGGGGAAGGTGAGGCGACCAAAGATGCCGATGGCAAATGAAGGAAGTCGCAGGAATCACTGGAGAAGAAGTTTGAGGTCCTAGAGAAAGAGAAGAAGAAGAAGCTGCAGTGAATATCACGCAGGCATGATATTTGGTTGTGCGGCTGAATTGAAAATGGTAAACGATTAGGTTGGTTTTAAAGATTTTAGTTTCAGTCAAGGGTGTGATATTTATTTTTATTTGTTTTTTCTTTCCTTGTTTTTACTAAATAATTTTATTAATTCATTTTAAATATTCTAACTCTTATATTTTTACTTGAATAATTTTATCCACATTCACAAATTTCAATTTTCTCGAAAATTTTTAAAATTTAACAATATTTATTTATACATCTTTGACCATTCATAATATAAAATATTCATAAATACTCTCGAATTCCCTTAAAATTTTATTTTTATTTTTTCACATAGGTCACAAGAGTCACACCTATAACTCCTTAAAATTTTTAAATCACAATTAGGCCATAACTCCTTATTTTTTTATAATTTTTTATAAAATTTCCTCTTTATTTTTTAACTATGTACTAAAATATTATAACACATTTATTAACACTTTTCCCTCTCAACTTTTACCAAACTATGTTATCTTTTCCTCTATATAAATTTCACAATATTCGCTCACATATTTCATCAATTTATCTTTTTAGTTCTTTTCTTACTATACATTTCCATTTTTTTTAAAAATTTAATTTTAACTTACTTATTTTATTAATTCATTCTAAATATGTACTAAAATATTATAACTTATTTATTAAGTTAAAAATTTTAATTTTAACTTACTTATTTTATACGCAATCACATAATTTTATTTCTTCCCACAAAATTTTAAATTACATAATATTCATTTATACATCTATAATTATACATAACATAAGTATATATAAATACTCTTTAATTTTAAATTATGTGAGCATTATACTTACTTAGATTATCACTGCACATTTGTGTAGTGTCCATCTGCTAGTATATATAAGTAGTCGAGGCTAACATTTTGGCATATTTGTCTTTTGGCTAATAAAATAAATAAACATTAACACTGCAAAATGAAAATAATGATATGATGTCACTATAAGAAAACAATGTCCACTTGATGATCGCATTCTAATAAATTAACCGACCACAGTTTATGACAACCTACCATTTGTCTTGACAGCTTTAATGACTATTCGTATGCAATCGATTACGAAAAGAAATATGTCAATGTCAAGGATGACAAATTTAATGACCTGAAACTGCTCACATCTAAAGATAATTGTCATGTAAGACTAGATGACGCGCAGCTATTTACCGGACCGGTACTATCTAATAAGCAATGATATGTATAATCTTAGTTCTCCATCCTTATCAAAAAATTATTTTGTTATCGAAGATATTAATCTGTAAACTAACCGAGTGTAAAGGGAAGGTTGTATCTTAGCTTTCCACATACATGGGAGTTAAGGCCTCCTAAATGAAGCGAAAGACTACAAGCACAACTCAAGATTTATATAAACTTCTTTCTTACTACCAAGATAAATTCCTTTTATTTTCACATTTTCGGGTATACGTTTCTATAAAGAGAGTTCAACTTAAATACAAACAAAAATAAAAGTAATTGACTCACTTATAACTAATACTTATAGAAATTCTCATCTATATAAAATGTGTCAAGCTTTATCATAATATACCTTCCTCTTATGTGGAAATGTGTAAAGAATTTTATTTAATTTTAAAATTAGATTATCTTATTTTTACTTAACTTTTGTGCAACATCCCACTACTATAGAGTGTATACCTAAACACCCAAAGACATTCAAGTAGATATTCTATGATAATGGCATGTCAGAGCGAATATAAATCCAACTTAACATGGCATCATTTAACATTTTTAAAAGTCATCAAATTAAAACCATTCCTTGCATTCATTGTCAAAAACTCACACTGTATTTGTTGACCAAAAGATTACACTGTATCCATTAACAAATATTTACAAAACCTTGTACAAGTTCTAGGAAGACTACAAAACATAAGCTACAACTCTTCTGATGTCAGTTGACAGACTTTTGAGCCATAACTTAATCCAAAAGGTTCCTTTAGTCCAATCTAAGGAACTAGGTCTCCTGTCTCGTACCTAAAAAGTCACGTTGCAATTTTTATGAGTTTTGTGAACTCAATGAGTGAACCATGGTTGATGATTTCACCCAGGTTAATCACACAAGATCACATAATTCACATATAACCATTCAAATCTTGTATAATCCAAATACACACATTACCATGACAAATCATGATATCATTGCGAGTCAGAACATATATATATCAATACAGATGCATATGAGATTCCACATTCGTTATTATTATTGTGACCGAGTGCCTTTCACATACGGATACAAATACTGGCCCATTAGGCTCAATCAACAACATATATCACGGAGTAAAGCTCTACGTGCATATAAAAATCACGGAGTAAAGCTCTAGGTGCAGAAAACTGAGCTCAAAGCGCTATCAAACTGGCTACTCTGATCACAACGCCTCTATCTGAGCATGCATTTTATGAAATGCATAAATTATAGAATTTACTATGTATAACAATCACAAATGATGCATATTCAGAATCTCATAATCACCGGACCTAAATATGGCATTCAACTTTCGTTGAGAATTCAAATATCATACAGAGTTTCGCAACAATTCACAACACTTCCAATACATACCCAAATATTAAACTCCTCGAACAATTCATGTCCGAAATTCAGAACACAATCAGTATATATCAAATTCAATTAGTCATTTTCATTCACATACAAGCAGCACTTCCAATTATATTCAATGCATCGAATAATTATTGTCCGAAATTCAGTATACAATTCAGTACACATTCATCAATATCAAATTCAATTTAGTAATAAACAAAACAAATCAAGGTGAGACTTTAGGTTACTCATAGTACGCTCCAATATGCTATTGGCTAGATGGTCCGACAATTTCTGACTAGCGTCCAATGTGCTCCTCTATATCATACAAAACACGTTTACATATATCACAATTTTACACAAATGTATAAGTCTTTCTTTATGCACATCAATGTATAGACAATATGCACAATGCATGTTCAATGAAAATTCCAGTTATCTTATCGAGATTTTGTTACCATATCATTTAGATAGCAAAACCCTCATTAATATAATTTGTACTTAGGGTTTGGACCATAATAAAACAATGTGAAACTAATTTCTTAACCCAATTGATCATTTCAGATTTTTTTCCTCATAATATGCCTTTGGGTCAACTTTACATAATTATTCTGATAAGGTAAATGACCAAATTAGGCAACACTTCCTTCTAGAAAGTTTTTCTCCAATGTCTTTATAATGATACTAAGATCGTACAATTTGATTCATTATTTTATGAGTTATGCTCAAAATACCACAGACTGTGTACATTTGAAATTTTGGCTCATGTATAATCATGGATTCAAGTTGTACACCTTATAGATCTCAATTCCAACATCCAAAAATTACAAACTTTATACCAATCGAAAGCTAAGAGAATACACTATAACTTTTATGAAGACACCTTTGTCTGATTCGGCCTATATCAATTCAGTTTATTCAATAACAACAGGACCTAATTTCTATCCCTGGTAGTGTTACTGCCTAAGCCAAGACTTACTTTCAAGACCCTTAAGGATAGAATTCAAATTCAATTTCTGCTTAAAATTTGTAGAAAAATGTCTCTAGTTCAATTTAAATCAAGAATCATTTCATTTGAAAATCTATAGATCAAAGTAGAGCCAAAATACCAAAGCATGTTCAGTAAAAACATTCCAGTTATCAAATTCTAACACAACTCAGCATTTTCATCCTAGCACCCCCTTTCGGGATAACTTTGCACGATCATTATGAAGAGGAAAATGGTGTATTTCAGTAACACTTTATTCTAGACAATTGTTCCACTATGTTTCCTGTTTCTAATAACACCATAATCATACAATTTGATTTAGTATACTGAAAGTTATATCCAAAACAGGTCAGACAATTTTTAAACTGTAACAAAACTCCTAACTCTACTTCCAGCCCGATTTTGAAATGCTTAGAGATGGAATTAACATTCAATTTCTGCAGGAAAGTTGTAGAAATATGTCTCTAATTTATTTTGAATCAATAATCAACGTATTTGGAAATCTACAATTCAAGATATAATCAAAAGATCAAAGTCTATTCAATGAAAATTCTACAGTTCATAACATTCCAACATACATCTTCACCAATATCTCATATATGTGATTCCAATTCAAGCATAATTCTCATCCTACCAAGTGTATCATAAAGATCAGATTGTCACTTACTTGTTAGGCTTTCAATTCAGCTCAAACCTCAGATTAAATCAAGTCTCCATGCAAGAAAAATTCATCACAATCTTATGATGAAAACAGGTTGATTTTGGACAGCAAGATAAAGGTAACTTTTAGCTGGTTTTCTTGGCTATTTTGTGTAAGGTAAAAAGCTAGTTTTGGTGCAGAAATTTGGCTAGGGTTTAGGTAAATTACAGAGAAGAAAGTTGGAGCAAATTCGGTAGAGAAAGGTGAGAGAAATAACAGAAACATTGTTGCTAGAATTTGCTCCATCAACATGCTAGGTGTCAACTTTACAACACAACATTTGTCCTAAGGCATGTCTTACATTTGCCTAATCAAGATGCTGCCACTAATCCACTCAAGATGCTGCCATATGTCACCAATTAATCAGTCCATATGTCTCCTAATTATTGGTCCACTT
>JAOTBA010069606.1:0-11467 GCA_025629845.1 Erythroxylum squamatum | reverse complement strand
ATTTTTAAGTTTTATTTAATTTATAATTATTATTAGTAATAAAATATTTATTATTATTTTAAAACTTTGAAAAAAAAAGGGGGGAAGGAGAGGTGGGCGGGAGGGAAGGAAATTTTTTAAAAATTTAAAAATTTTGCAAAAAAGTTTCCCAATTTTTTAAAATTTTTGATATCGACCGGTATTTTAAATACCGGCCGATACCGGCCGGTATAGCCGAAACGGACCGGTACTGACCAGTATTCAAACTCGGTACCAAAGTCAAAGTACCGGTACCGAATTTGAGTCGGTACGGTCCGGTATTCATAACAGTGCTTACAAGTCTTTCTACATGCTCGTGGTGGGTAATAGATCCTCTAGTATGTACAGAAAGACTCTCTCCCCTCGGTCCTCCACATTTGTTGGTAGAATTATGCTCTGAAATGGACATTGCCTCGGGTAATGTCCAATACTACTACCAACGACTCCATATTTCTTCAGAAATATAAGGAAGTCGTACAACAATCTTGTGTATCGCATCGACAAAGTCTCTATAACGTGTACGAGCACATCTCTCCCATACTTTATAAATAACTGCGTCAAATTTAGAATCCCAAAAAAATTCTTTCTGAAAAACAAGAAAAACATATGACAAGTACTTATAACCTACAATATTTATGTAATTAATATATATAAATTAATTAAAAAATACAAAAGATACATTTTGTTATACCTCAAACTCCTAATAATAAAAGTCCTTTGTTGCCTGAAAGATATTCTTCCATATATAACCCTCAAGATCAATCTTCTCCTTAAATTTGGATGTCATATTTTTTGAGCACGTTCTAGACGGAATCAACCTAATATAAAAACAAATAATTTTATATCATTTTAAAATTAAACCTATAAGTTAATTATAAACACATAGCATTTCATGTATTTTTCACTTACAGATTGTTGACAATTGTGATGTAAGTTCTTCCATCAACTCCCTCAGCTCCAGGCTGGAGGCCGTTTCCTTCATCCTCATTGTTTACCCC
Source organism: Erythroxylum squamatum (assembly GCA_025629845.1). NCBI lineage: Eukaryota > Viridiplantae > Streptophyta > Magnoliopsida > Malpighiales > Erythroxylaceae > Erythroxylum > Erythroxylum squamatum. Next base: position 10,451 of record JAOTBA010069606.1, on the reverse strand, counting down.
TGATATCTCTGCTGGTATAGGGGTGGCGGATGGTGTAGCAACAGGTATGGAAGGTGATGTCTCATCTACAAGTGTAGTAGGTGGAGGTATGACATCTGATTCAGTTGCAGATGTAGAATATGATGCTTCACCTGAACAGTAACTGGCTCTAAGTCGTAGTCTAAACATAGGTCGTATCATATCATGTTTTCTCTTTGATAGCATATTTTAACCTAAAATTCATATTTAATTGAATATTCCAGAAATATAACAATTTTAATTCAATATATGACAATATATTGAAAATTCAATGATTGATTTATTGAATATAATATTCTATTACAAACACAAATTAATCGCTATCAGCACTTAATTGTAATTTGAAATCATCATCATCTTCTTTTTCTAAAGAATTAGAATCAAACTTAGGCTCCTCATCCTCTCTAGATGAAATTTTAACATATTCATTATTTGGATCGTTTAAAGGTTCATTCTCGTCATATGTAATAGATGCATTTATTTCATAAACATCTTCTTGAAATGCTTTAGTTTCAATTCTCTATTCTCCTTTTCCATGTGATTCAAAAATACCTCTAGGTTCAATTTTGCAAACGACCAACCAATCTGACTTATCTCATTGTAAGCTGGGAAAAGGGACATAATACACCTGGATCGCTTGCATTGCCAACACGAAAGATTCAAATTGTCTAAATCTTCTTCGTTGGTTGATTTCAACTAGATTGTATTGGCTATGCACTTTTGTACCAACATTTGAAATTGGATCAAACCAGTCACACTTAAATATCACACTTTGCTTTAGTGGCAATGCACTCAATTTCAAGTATCTCAATAATTTTACCAAAGTAATCTATCAATTCTCCCTGTATGCAAACTCCACTATTTACTGTTGCCATGCTATGACCATGGTATTCTGTATAATATTTTTATCCATTAACGAAATACACTGAATATGATTTAACAATTCACAAAGGTCCTTTCGCAAGATCACATATAAACTAAGGCCTACATAAAAGAAATTATCATATTAAACAGTACAATGTCATTTGAACACTTTAATCTTATAATTCATTCATTTCAATAATTGTAAGTGAAAACTTACATATTTCTCAAACCATCAAGGAAAGTGTCTTCCAACTTCTTTATTGATATCATCCTGTGTTTTCTCGGGCATTAGCTCACGTAATCATTCCTCGTATAATCTAAAAAATTATTATATATTTTAGTTGTGAGTAACACTAAATTTCAAAACCCAAACAATCAATTTCAACTTACTGAACGAAAGGTTGAACTTCTTGACAGTTTAATAAAATGTAACCATGGGCAGCCTCAATTTCTTCTTCTATTAACATTCTTCTTGTTGAACGTCTATATATTCGTCCAGGATATGTGAAAATGGATAAGTTACCATCAGTATCACCCGTTCCTCTCCCATCTTCATTACGAGGAACTTTTCTTTCTTTTGTGTAAAAATGCAACTCAAAATAATGTGAACAAAACGTACTAGCTTCCTCCACTAAATAAGCATTACACATCGAACCTTCAACTCTGGCCTTGTTTGACATTTTTCTTTAAGTGATGTAAATACTTATATTAGCGAATAGGATTATTACAATTCTTTTATTAAAATATGTTATTACTTCAATTACAATATTTTTGTTGAATTACCTCTCAAACGGATAAATCCATTATTATTGAATTGGAACGGCAAGTTTAGCCTCGTGTGCTAAATGCATAAGTAGATGCTCCATATAGTCAAAGAAGTATGGAGGGAAAATCCCTTCTAATTTGCACAGAATTAATGGAATTTTCCTTTCTAGTTTTTCCATTTCAGCCAACTTTATTTCAGATGATATTAAGCTTTTGAAAAACAAACATAATTCTGTTATAGCTTCCCAAACCTTATTCGGTAGCAACTCTTGAAATGCAATTGGAATTAGCATTTGCATAAACACATGACAATCATGACTTTTCATCCTAAATAATTTGTACTTCCTCATGTCCACACACCTTGCCAAGTTTGAAACATAACCATCAGGAAACTTTAGACTTTTCAACCATTCACACAAGTCTCCTTTTGGTTTTTGTCCAAAGTGTAACATGCTTTCGGATATTTACCGGTGTGAAAATCTTTATGTAACTTATTCCTTCTACAAAAAAGTTGCAAATTCGCTCGTGATTTTGCATTGTCTTTTGTCCTCCCTTCAATGTTCATTATGGTATTGAGCAAATTGTCAAAAAAAAAATTTCAATATGCATCACATTTAGATTATGACGTATCAAATTAGTTTTCCAATATGACAAATCCCAAAAGATGCTTCGTTTTCTCCAACCAAAGTTTTAACTAATGCTTGTATTTACTTCATCAGCTTCAAATTCTATAACTTTCAGCAAGCCTAATTCCTCAACCTCTTACAAAATCTCTTCACCAGCTTTGTGAGGAGGAGGAGGTATTTTAACCATCCTATTCTTAATGAACTCTTGTTTATTGCATCTAAATGGATTATTTGGAGGAAGAAATTTCCTTTGATTGTCAAACCAACATGTTTTGCTCACGTTTGGAAGATAAAATGCATCATAATCATTGCCACAATAAGGACAAGCCATTTTTCCCACTGTGCTCCATCCAGACAACATGGCATATCTCAATGGTTAATATTAGAGCCACTCTCAACACAAAATTCTGTTTCAAAGACACATCATATATCTGAACACCATATTCCCAAAGATGCTACAATTCAGATATCAATGGTTGTAAGAATACATCAATTATATTCTTCGGATTTGTAGGTCCTAGCACAATCACTGTCAAGAACATATATGTCTTTCATACACATACATAGAGGCAAATTATAAGTAGTAATTATGATTGGCCATGATGAATATTACTAGTCGGATTGACCAAAAGGTTGGAATCCATCCATCGACAATCCCAACCTAACATTTCGACTTTCAGCTGCAAACTCAAGATAGGTGTCATTGAAATATTTCCATGCCAGTGCATCTGATGAATGACTCATTATTCCATCTTCCTGTTCGTGTTCATTATGTTATCTTATGTGAGATGCAGTAACATCATAAGCATATAGTCTTTGAAGTCTCGGAGTTAGCGGGAAATAATACATCCTCTTCCAGGGTACTAATTTCTGTTTCATAGAACGCTTTCTAGGTGTGAACCTAGATTGACCACAAAATTTGCACTCTTATAATTTCATATCATCTCCCCAATACAACATACATCCCAATTTGCAACAATTAATCTTTTCAACAGAAAAACTAAGACCTTTAAAAAGTTTTTTCATATTGTAAAAACTATCAATCATTATATGATTAGGAGACAATGATTCATCATACCATTCAAGAATTTTATCAAAACTACGGTCTGAAATATGCCATTCAAACTTTATGTTCAATATTTGAGCAATTGAAGACAGCTGGGTCATTGTCTCATAATTTGGTCATAATTCTTGATCAACTGATTGTAGTAAGTCAAACAACTATTTTGCATGTGGGTTTGGTTCTTCTTCAAGATTTTCCATATTTTCCTTAAAGGTATAACCGGTTGCATCATAAACCATTTGCATGTAAGGATTTTCATTTCCATCCATATAATTTGTTATAATTCCAATCCCCCTTCAAACTTGTTTAAGTTCACAGACGATTGTACTTGAGTATCCCTTGAGGTGCTATAAATCAACAGTTCCCCATGTCATGTCTACTCAAAATAATTGGGGACAAACCATTTTCTCAGCAAATGCCCATACACTTCATCAGTAGGAAGGAAACGGATGTGTTTGAACTTTTCACATGGACATCTGATCATTGACTCATCCATATATGCAGGTTGTGAACATGTATAATGAATAAAAGCTTCAACTCCCTCAACAAACTCAGGATTAATGAAACCATCAGGTGTTAATCGTCTATACATCCAAGATCTATCAATATTACTCATTTCTGCAAAACTGTTAATTTAAAACAGTGATTCCATAGTTAATATCATTCATGTTCACCAAAGATTACAAAACATCTAAGATAAGACTTGTGAATCGAGGGAACAAGTTCTCTTTGTGAGTTCTAGGCTCATGGTATTTTTTACCGATAAGCCTCACGAGAGCTCCATCACGAGTTATAGGTTAAGGTTTATGGGTTAAGATTCAAAATTATTTTTAACTGAAGATCTATTTTTTTGTTTGTAATCATATATTTTAGAAGAGAATTAATGTTAGAAGTTTGATAGTTAACCAATATTAAATATGTACTAGTGCCAAATATAATATGTATTCATAAAAATATGAATACTTATTTTAATAAATTATTGTAACATATACAAATTATCTAATATGTTTAGAAGAAAATTATTATTATATTAAAAAAGATGCGTGTAAAAATTCACACATAAAAACTAAAGACAACCTAATCATTTCAGAGAGCATCAATGAAATAATGGATTGACATAATTAAGACTTTATTTAAAACTATAGTATAAGTTAAATCCATCCTATATTAATTCATTGATAAACCGAAGTTCATACCATAAACAAATTTCAGTTGGTGTAGGCCATCTACATTAAAAATGTAGGAAGTTCAAATGGGAAGTTTAAACTACAAACAAGTACCCAAATTAAACCAAGTACATAAATGGAATGAGTTGACATACCCTTTACTCACATTCTTATATGAGCGGGCTTAGAAAGGATTATAAGAGTGTCTACTTATCTTTAAGATTAGCTTTATTAGCTCATCATTGCTACTAAACCATCATTAGCCAACCTAGCTATTTGTAGTTAAATTGGCCTCATATATTGGAATATGCTCTTGATTATTCTACACTTTTAGATGAGAAATAAACATTGTCCATAGCCATTAGTTATATAATTGATCATCCTATTTATATAGAAGCAAACAATCATTCTTATTGGGAGCTATTTTTACATCAATTAGATATGAATAATGCATTTTTACATAGGAAATTAGAGGAAGAGGTATATATGCAAATATCTTTAAGCCTAAGAGAAAGAAAAATATGTCAAAGGTGCAAACTACTCAAGTCTTATATAGCCTCAAATAAGCAAGGAGGAAGTTGTTCTCTAAAAGTATCATGCCTTACGCTCTCAAGGATTTGTATAGGCCAAAGCTAACCATTCCTTATTTACCAGGTTTGGCATATTAGTATTCTTAATAGTGTTATCTTATGTATATGATATTCTTATCAGTAGTAATAATGAAGGTTATATCATTGAATTCAAATCTTACTTGCATATTTTTTTTAAGATTAAGGATTTAGGATCTTTACATTACTTCCTTGGTCTACAAGCAAATAGAATAACAATTAGCATAACTTTATTTCACCAAAAATACACCCTTGAGTTACTTAAAGAAATGATATTCTTATAATGTAAATCAATGTCCATAACTAATTTAACCACAAATGATGGTGAGCTAAGTATTAATGTTTGAATATATAGGAAACTTATAAGCAGGTTATTATATTTGCCCTGATACATGTCATTAAATGTAGCAACTCTTCTAATTCTTATATTTTTCCAGTTAACATTTCAAGGTTATGTAATGAATACTATGGTATCTAAAAGGAAGTGTAATATAAAGGTCATTATTTGCTTATAACTTAGAACTATGGCTTAAAGGATTCCAAGTCTAATTGAGCTTCTTACCCGTTTAGTAGATGACTAATTATTTGGTATTATATCTTTTTTTAGGAAAGTCATTAATAGCCTATAAATCAAAGAAGTAACTTACAATGTCTAGATCCTCCTCAAAAGCATAATACAAGCCCTGACATCAACTACCTGTTAAATTTAGTGGATTTTTTATCGTTTTTAGGATATAAGAGTTACTTTCATCTCCATTCTTATTTTATCTTATGATAATAGGTCAAGACTCTATCTAGCTCACAACCCATTCTTTATGAACGATCAACACATATTAAAATTAATTATCATATGATTAGAGAGAGTGTAAAATGGAATCTTTAAGTTGTTGTCTATTTCATCATATAATCAATTAATTGATTGTTTTACTAAACCTTTGGTTTGTAGTGAGCTTTATGCAAAAATGTCCAAACTAAGTATGTACAATATAACAATTCATTTAAGAATTCTCCATTGTTAACAATTCTTAAAGGTTGCTTGACTAGAAGAAGAAATTATCTTTCTATCGAACAAGACAAGCTTTGGAGTTGTTAAGTCATTTGGAGGGGTTTAACTAATATATTCTCTTGATTGGAATAGAGACAACCTAATCCTTATTAATCCAACTTAATCTTCTACTTCAACAATTTCTCTTTTGTAAGCACAACCTTGATCTAGAAAAAGGATAAATGACCACCCACAGTTCACTTCCTGCATATGTACTAACCCACAAAATTTACAATAGAAGAGAAAATGCACTCGTCAGGATTAAAGAGACAACAAAAGTCATTCATCATTCAATCAATTAACATAAACAGCAATTGATAAAAACAAAGAAATGCCCAAATGGGATCTTGTCTTTCACTATAAACATCTATATATTCCATTACCAGAATCAGAATTCAAGAACTGTTTCAAAATAGAAACAACTAGCAATTAAAAAAGAACCCGACGAATTAATTTACAAACAAAGATTAAAGCTTCAACCTTCCTACAGTCAATACCAAGTTCAGTTGTCCAAGATATGGACAAATCCATACAACTGAATACGAAAGAAAGAGAGCAGAGAAGAAGCTCAAATCCAAAACCCAGAAAAAAAAATACCATGAATACAGACAGAACAAGCAAGAAAATTTCTTTAACAACTTACGTGCAGAAGTCAATTGAGCATTGAGCACAGCAGATCCACAAACGTGGAGATGAACAGAAGGAACGATGGTGAGAAGGAACACACAGATGAGCACAGTACCGCAAACGCAGAATGTAACTGATGACGAGAAGGAAGAAGGAACGAAGACGCAGAACGAAAACGAACTCACAGCAGCGAGAACGAACCGACAGCACGACAACGAACCCACGGAGACAGAGAAAAAATAAAGCAGGTGAAAATGAGGATTGGGGGTGTTGTGGTAAGCGGGCAACATTTAACGAAAATGATGTCGTCTTGTAATGACATCATTTTTTATTTTAGTAAACTTCCGAAGGATGCTAACGAGGCCGTTTTAATTTAAACTTTACCGACGGAATACACTTCCGTCGTTACACCCCGATTCGTTAACATTTTCTTAAAAACATTGCAGTCGAAGCAAACAGCGACGTTTAACTTTCAACTTTATCCGTCGGTAAACGACGACAATTATATTGAAGCTATTGTTCGGGCGTCTTTTACCAACGGAGATTAGAGACGGAGATTCCTATTCCGTCGCTATATTCCATTACAAAAATCACTGGGATAATTTCCCATCCAACTCTACCTACGGATATTTTGCTTGTCGCAAATTACACAATTTTACCTACGGAATATGATTTTCCATCGCAAATTTGGGACGGTTTTGTTTCCATCGTAATTTTCTGTCAGAAATCTGTAATTTTCTTATAGTGTTAGTTTCAAAATATGCTAGATCTAGTATATGATTGGATTGGAATAATCTATCTTCTCCATAGATTTTAGTTATGGATACATTGGCTTGCTTGTGCTTTTAGAAATAGGGAATTAAACAACATAATATATCTATTATAAGTATGGCTACAATGCACCATATACAGACCAAAAAAAATTGCAAAATAGTTAGAGAAAAACATCAAATGGTGACCACTATCTTTAACTCGCTGAAAAGGGATTTGGTTATTAAGATTATATAGTGCCTTCCTAAAAATGTTCCTCCTAATAGTCTTACGATCATGGATAAGATTCAATCATATCTTCCTTAATTAATGTATATTTTATCTTTGAATTTGAAGTTTTCGATAGGGTAAAAGGGAATCTTTATCTCCCTCATAACTTTTTGTAAAGAGATTTTTTCTTTACAAGTGATTTATAAGTATTCTTACTTTTTACCAAGGTTTTAAAAACTGGACTAGACCGTTTAGTCTGATCGGAAAAAGTTTGAACCGGTCAGTGATCTGATTCGGTTTCACCTAATAACTTTTATGTATAAAAACTGACCGGTTTAAACTTTTTTAGGTCAGACCGGACGGTTCGGTTTGGTTTTTAAAACCCTGATAATATGCAACGAACTCGGTCTATTGTGTTTTTATTTACTTTTAACTTTGAAAGCTTGTTTCTCAAAAGCATATTATGTAGCCCCATCTCTTCTAGATAAAGCTATTATCGAAAATTCACTTTAAGAAATTCAAAAAATTTCATTTATGCGTAAATTCTAACCCTTAAAATAAATGGAAATATTTGAAGTTTATGAGAAAATCTTGGAATTGCCTTTTTCCCACTCACGTATTCTTATTGTCCGAGTTGGGTTCTAGAGAGGAAAATTAATGATCACGGAATAAAATACGGAGTGAAGGAAAAAATATATGAAAATTCTTAGCGAATCATCTACTACTTATGAACTTCATTATTTTATCCAATGTTAAAAGAACAGGCAAAGCTGACTTACACGCAAAACTTCCCTAGTTATCCGTAGAAGAGATGACGAGAAACTTTGTTGGTCTTGAGTGATTTCTTCATCAACGACAAATTCCATTGAAACTGGAAGTAAATAATTTGAACCATCCGTTTGGTTTTTTGTCAAATCGTTCTAACCGGTTTGTCACTATAGAAAACTATAGATTTTCACAAGGTTTCAATTTTTGTAACATTTAGAAATCTATTTCATATCAATTTCTGTAACATTTAAAACTCTATTTCATATTAATTTTTGTAATATTTAGAACTCTATCTCATATCAATTTCTAGTAGTGATAAGTTTTGTAACATTTAGACTCTATTTCATATCAATTTTTGTAACACTTAGAACTCTATTTCGTATCAATTTCTGTAACATTTAGAACTCTAGTTCATATCCATTTCTGGTAGTGATAAGTTTTGTAACATTTAGAACTCTATTTCATATCAATTTTTGTAACATTTAGAACTCTATTTCATATCAATTTCTGTAACATTTAAAACTTTATTTCATATTAATTTATGTAATATTTAGAACTCTATTTCATAACAATTTCTGATTTTGATAGTTGAGTTATACATACTCTTTCAACTATTTAATTTGTTGATCTAAAGAATCAAAATTGAAAACTAGCAATATTTCAGTTAGGCTATTTAAAGTGGAGCAATTGCTGGAGCAAAGTTTAATAAGTGAGTAACATTTGATGGTCTTTTATGTATCCATTATGCTGTTGTTCGTCTTCTTTATTATAATTGATAATGAGAATTATTTAAGTTGTATACTTTTTCCCTAACAATAGTATACCCAATGATTTTTTAATACTTTTTAGGTTAAATCATAATAGAGAATATGGAACCATCCTCTACTCGTGGTAAGTCCGATCCGACATGAAATTATTTTTCTTCTTCTCAAGCATCTGTTGGGAATATCCAATATAACTGTATGTTTTGCGGTAGAATATTTTAAGGGGGAGGAATTTTTAGAATGAAAGAACATCTTGCTGGTGTTAAGGGTAATATTGCTTCTTGCAAAAAAATAACACTTGATGTACGTGATATGATTGGAAAATATTTGCAGCAACAAGTAAAAAAGAAAAAGGAAAATAAAGAGGCTCGTGATATATTTTTTGGAGATGATGAAACACCACAAGTATTAGATAAAGGAAAAAAGAAAAGCTATTATTGACATAGATTCTTATTTTTCTCCAAGAACTACTTTTGGTTCTCAACCTAGTCTAAAATGTTTTATGGTTGATAAGGATGTTGCTTTACGATGTAAAAGAGCATGGGCTAGATGGTTCTATCATTCATGTATTCCTTTAAATGTTGTAAATTCACCATATTCATATAAATCTAATTGCGAATCAACAGGATGCACTATTATGGCAGATGGGTGGATTGATCAAAGACAAAGAACCTTGAATAATTTCTTGATTTATTGTAATAATGGAACAACTTTTATCAAGTTTGTTGATGCTTCTGACATGGTAAAAAGTGCTAATGCTTTATCTAAAATATTTTCTGAAATTGTCGAGTGGGTTGGACCAAAGAATATTGTGCATTTTGTTACAGATAATGCTGCTAATTATGTATAAGCTGGGTATTTATTACAATCAAAGTATGGGCATATTTATTGGTCTCCATGTGTTGCTCATTGTGTAAATCTTATTTTAAAAGATATTGGTGATCTGGGCTATATTTCTAGTCTTGCTTCACGCGCATCTAAGATCACAATTTTTTGTATAATCATGTCACATTTTTGGCTTGGTTAAGAAATCAAGAAGATTGGGTTGAGATCAGTTGTCCCGCTACTACCAAGTTTATAACTACATTTATTACTTTGAAAAGTGTTTATGAACATAAGCAACTACTTCAAAATTTAGTGACAAGTAAATACTTTT
>JAOTBA010069586.1:0-11467 GCA_025629845.1 Erythroxylum squamatum | reverse complement strand
GATTGTATCGCGATGTGATCGTGGTAGAAAATGTTGCATGGAATGGATTAGAAACAAGTGTTGTTGGCTTCCATTAATGTATGCTACTCATGGTCATTAACTTCCCATAACTTCCATTGATGCATGTTATTCATGGTCATTAACTTCCCATAACTTCCATTAATGTGCTATTCATGACCATTAACTTCCTATAACTTTCCATTAGTGATGGGAGTTATGGAAGGCCAAATGGTGCAGAACATTACGATGATTTTCGTGCATCTTATGTAAGACACAAGAAAAGAAAAAAAAGGTTCTTCTTCTTAGACATTTTTTCTCTCTAACTCTCTCAAGAGTTCTTTTCTTTGCTAGCACAAAGAAAGAATTCTAGCCATCTCTACTGAGGTTTCATCCTTCTATCTTCCTGTGGACTTTCATTAGAGACTGTCTGTGTTGATGTTGTGATTTACGACAACCTAATGCGGAGAAAATTAAACAACGAAGGAGATCATTAGAAAGGTATGTAAACATCTTACATTTCATGTTTTTGTTTTTCTATATCTATATGCATGAGTAGATCTGGTTTTTGAGGTTCTGTTTTATTTCTGCTGCGTATATTTGATATATATATTATGTATGAAATGCATGATAGTAACCTAACAAGAGTGCCTATAAGTAATAAAATTTGTGAAAATATATTAGAAAAATAAAGATTTAATGGATAATTAAGTAAAAAAGGGAAGAAATAGGTGGAGAGATGATCAATAAGGGCATAGTAAAAATTTTACATTACAAGGCATGGTTGAAAATTTTAAAAATATTTTATTTAGAGTTTAAAAGTTGCAAAAGTGTGGGATTTGAGGCAAAAGGAATGAAACTCCTAGAGGAGAAGAGAAAGAGAGAGTGAAGGAAGGAAAGAAGGAAGAGGTTTGGAGGAAGAATAAGATTTGATTTCCAGTAATAGGTGACTAGGATTGCATCACTTCTTAAACCCCTCTTAAAACAAAATTTCATACGATAAATTTGAGTAAAATTTTATTAGGATAAGGTACGATCTTTCGTACCAGTTTATACATTTTCTGAATATTTGAAAATTTATTTAAGTATGGTATAGTTTGTGAGATATAGGTTACTAATTGTAGTTGTTCTATTTTAGACATGAATAACTGAGCTATCTTACTCTAATTATCTCTAGGTCAAGAGTTGTGGATTTGAAAAAGTTTAAAACAAAAAAATTATAAACATGCATGTCTATTTTATTCTCATAAAAGGGGAAGTGCCCATATTTTACATGTTAAGAGATATGATCAAATTTTAGAAACTAGCATATCTAGCAAGACTGAAGTTGAGTCTAGGATTTTACATATAATTTGAGGGCCTAGAAAAATGATTTAGAAGTTGGTTAAAAAATGAAAGTTGTGTTTTTATATGTTTTGTAGTTTTTTTATAAAATTGTTTTGGAAAATTCACATTATTTTAGGAGATATAGTTGATTTACCATTGGTTGATTAGGATATTATGGCATCAGATGTGTCCTATTGTTTGGAGCTAATTTCGGGGACTATAAGAATTAAAGTTAAGAAGGTATTTAATATGAAAATTGTGTGTGTGTGTGTGGGTAAAATTTGGTGAGCTAGATCTAAATACAATTCAAGTTATGGTTGTTGATAATTTGCTACTCCATGAGTGCATTTAGTGAATTAATGCATCATTATGAATATATAATAAAAAGGTTACATTGAAATTTATGACATGTTCCTTGAACTTATTGCTAGAGTGGAAATTGGTTATTTTATTTGAAAGTTCATAATTAAGTGAGAAAATGAATGCCCTCCATGAAAATATGCAAATAATTGGATTGATTAAATAAAAATGAATGAAAGACCTAAGTAAGGTGGCTTAGGGAAAAGACCCAAGTGAGGAAACTTAGAGAAAAGACCAAAGTGAGGAAACTTTGGAAAAATTTCCCTAAAAAATGACCTAAGTAAGGTAACTTAGGCAAATTTGCTTAAACAAATGCCTAACTAAGGTGGCTTAGGCAAAAGAAGAACAACATAAAGATTCCTAGTTTAAAGAGTTAATAGAAATGAATTAAAACTTGATTAAGGGCATGTGTGCCTTATGCTTAATATGATGTTGTTTGTTCAAAAGAATAATATCTTACTAAGTGGTGGATGAATGTGGTGATTGATGAACTTATACCCTGATGATTGTGATGATGCTTGTTTCAAGAATAAATGTCTTGCTTAAACCTTAATGTGAAATCTGACAATCAACTTTACACCTTGATGTGGGTGATGTTTGTGTTGGAGTATTATTGGCATCTCATTAGGCAAAGTTGTGCGTGAACATACCTAATGAACTTACTATTTATTTTTATAAACGCAAAAGGTTATCGAAATAAAAATGAATTTTTGATGCATAACAACTTATGGAGAAGAAATGTTTTTCTCTATTGAGAGTAATAATCACATTTTCATTATTTTTCCCTCCCCCATAAAAAGTAGAAAAGATTATTAAGTAGATTAGTTAATAACAACAATAGTGAGCATGAGTAATGTTTCAAGGTCAATCAAAGTTGTCTAATGGATCTCATTTTTCTCATATGTTTAGAACATTGTGTCTTTGGATGTTAGTGAAGAATATTGTAAGTAGAAGAGATAAATGTTCCATTGAATTCTTTTATAATTTTTTACCTACAAAGCTCACAATGAAATTTGAAATTTTTCCCATTGAATTGGTCAAGATTTTTGAAAGAAAGTTGCATTGAAACTATCAAGTCATAGATCATCGGTTCCATAAAAATAAATAACATTACTTTAATGATTAAATGGCTTTATAATATTTATCAATTCATCACCATTTATTATAGGAGGGTCCAACAAGCTAACTACATCAACTAAGATAGAAATTGATCTAACTATATTGAAAGAGTTCTTAAATAAATTGTGCTCAATGTATTTAATTATATTTGAATAACAAATATTAGACCATCATCTGTTAAAGTAGTAATAATGTTATTATTCCTTCTTACAATGATCATACTATGGAAAAAAATGAAGATTTATTACCTTTATTCATTAATTACTTGACTCTAAAACTTTTCTTTAAGAGAGAATCTTGCATACAACAAAGTAATAAATAATTGATAGGCAAAGTTCTCTCATTAAAGGAGAGGGATAGGTCCTTTAGATTATGTTAAGTTGTATTAAGTCTCTTGAAGATGATCTCTAGTTTTCTCTAATCTTTATTAGATACTATCTTGTGAAGGGATTAAAAGTTTCTTAAGTCCATGTTTGAGTTCTTTAAGCTTCTTTATGATGGAGAAAATTTGAGAGCTATGGAATTTGGAACTGCCTTGCAATAGGATTATTGATAAGGAAGTTGAAGATTTTGAATGTAGCATCTCGTTCCCATACTAAAGGTTAGAACCCTAAAATCTGGTACATGTGAGATCAATGAGAGATTAAGCAAAATGCATTTTCATGCTCATGCATACTATTAGCATACACACATGTGAATTTGAATTTTAGCACACATTAAAATGATTGTACATGCATTCATTGACATTCCGGGTATAATTGAATTGTAATGTGATATTATTGAGAATTGGGGTTTAAATGTGTTGAAAATTTAGTTGGGGTGTATATTTACTGATTTAGAATTTTTGGTTAAATTTAGAAAATTTCTGGAAATTTTAAGGGCATATTGGACTAGGAAAAATGCCAAGTGGCAGAATAATTGATGAATAGTGGAAGAAATAAATGTCAGATGCCGGTAGAAATTTGAATATGTGACGTTGGGATTCACTGACAAGTGCCAATTAAAATTGGGAGAAAATTGGGTTGAAAATGGGAGACAAATGGACTAGTAGATTACAAGAACACAAGAGGACCGTGATAAAGTGACGTCACTTGCCACACCACTTGTTTTAAATTGGTCTTTCACTTGCTATTGTCTCTTATTCTTGTTAGCTTCATTCCTTCATCTTCTTCATTTACTTTCTTCTTCACTCATGACATCCCACCCTTACGCTCTCATGTTGATGTTTGTTCAACTCTTTCACCTTACTTCTTCACGATTTATTGTCTCCTTCTTCTTATTCCTAAAAGACCCAACATATTCCACCTTAAAAAGGTGAATATCGTGTATGTCGGAGGAGCTAGGGTTTCTTGGTGATATGAAGAAAAATGAAGCTAAACAAGTAAGTATAAGCATGAACTTTCTTGATTTGTTGAAGGAAGCATATTTGAAGATAGTTAGAGGTTAAATGGACATAAAATGGTGATTTAGGTATGCTGGAATGTGGGTAAAGAAATGAATACATTGATGTCTTGCTTTTACGTGTATGATGATAAATGATTCATAAATTGATGTAAAGATGATTTAGAGTTAGAGATGAATATTATTGAAGTGTGCTGGACATGTACAGATGCAATGCTTTCACTAAATATGCATTTGTATTTTAGCCATATCTTGATCTGTAGATTTCTAAATAGGATGATTTTAAGATAAGATTAAACTAGAGACAAATGTCTATATTTTTCATGAAGAAATCGAAATTGAATTCTGTCTCTAAGGGTTTCAAAATTTAGCTTGAAGTTGAGTTTGTGGATTCTGTCGTGGTTTAGAACAGTATGTAGTGTTTTTAGCATAACTTCCAGAATATCTAACCAAATTACATGAAATTAGTTTCATTTGAACGTTAAGACATAAAGGAACAATTTTTTAGGAGAATGTTTTGCCTAAATCTTTCATTTGCATTGTGAAAATGACCATGCAAGATGGACCCGAAGGTCTGTTTTGAAAAGAAAAGATAAAGAGAGGTAAAAGTTTGATTTGAACTTCTTTGATTAAACTGTATTGATCTAGGAAGATTTTGATGAAATGGTCTTCATGAAAGTTGTATATCATTCTTTTAGCTTTCCATTGACATAAAGTTTGCAATTTTTGGAGTTTTGGATCAAAAGTTATGAAGGTTTGAAATTAAGATTCGGTGAAGAAGAAGAAAAAGACGCACGACAGTGACTTTTGTAAGGGAAAATGCACTGTCGTGCATAAGCATGACGGTGAATTTTGTGTAAAGTGAAAATGCACCGTCATGCATAAGCACGACTGTGACTTTGGTGATGAAGAGGAATTTGCATCGTCATGCTTAAGCACGATCGTGCATTTCGGATTTTCTATTTTATTAAACAACCTTCCTTCTTTTGACCATAACGTCTTCTCTAGACCTCCAAATGATTTGATTCTTGAACCAATAGATTCCTAACACATTTTTCTACCTCATACAAAAATTGGTAGTGTTATAGATAGAATTGAAAAAGATGTATCAAATCAAAGTGTGGAATCTGTTGGAACCGTGAAATAGGATTTTCTTACTGAACACCCTTCAGTATTTTGATTGTGTCTGGATATATAGGATTCCAAATGAGATAATTTTTGATTTGAAAAAAAAACTAGAGATATAGGACTACAAATCATAGGAAGAAGTCGAATTTGGATTCAGTCTCTAAGATATTGAATTTCTGGATGGAAGCCGTGCATAGTATACTGTTTTTGGACATGAATAACCCAAAAATATTTGAGGTATATCTCCCACATTACTAAACCAAATTGGGTAATTTTGGTGTCAATAGAAACATAAGACATAGAGGAACACTTTTCTAGAAAAGAGTAAAACCAAATTACATCATTTTCACCTTCTAATTGAATATAAACAGTAGACCCGAAGATCTGGAATTTTGGAAAATTTATAAGAAGAAATGAAAGTTTTGATAATGTGTGATCATGTAATGTTAGAATAACATTAATGAGTGAATTATTGGTATTAAAAGTACCAAAGAAATGTGTTTAATGGAGATGAAGTGGTCCATATGATTAAAGTTGTGATTCAAAAAGAGAAGTAAAGTGTATCTAGTGAAAATGAACGAGAAATGAGTTATTATGAAAGCAATTGATGCTAAAAAAATGATAATGCAATAATGTGTGAAATTCGATAATATACCCAGGATTGTCATGAACATGCATTGTACATATTCCATATATACATATGTGCATAAATGAATGCTTATAATTGTGCAAAATTATTAATGTGTGTGTGCAATGTGTATATTGCATAAATGAGTTGTGCAGGTTAAAAGTCCGCGTTCAGACTTTTCCAGAATTTGGAAGTAAATGCTAATCTAGAGCATACTGTGAGTAGACCGAGATGGTCTCATTTCATTGTTTGTTCTGTTTTGAATTTTTATATTGATTGACTATAGAATGACTATAGGAATGTGATTGATTGTGTTGGTTTCCGGAAAAAAAGTCCGATGATTGTGATGCTTGATTGAGATATTGAAGTGCTACTTGTATGTGAATGAGATGAACTAAGTGTACATAATTAATTGTTAAATGTGTTCTGAAGGTGCATTTGCATGTAAGTGAAATTGTGATTCTCAACTTTAATCTTGAATGCCAGACTAAGGTCCGATGATATGGGAATGTGAATGAATGGGAACATGCAAATGTGATTAATGCATTCTATTTCATGAATGCATACAATATAATGGCAGTTGTGGCTAGAGTAGCCATTGATCAGAGCTTAAAGCTCAAAGAGTGAAATGAGCCTCGAGCTCAGAAAGTGATTAAGAGCCTAAGGCTCACTATGTAAAATGAGCCTTATCCTTATCAGACATGGGACGGTTAGTAATGAGCCCGGTATCCAATAGATATGGGATAGTTTAGGCATTCGGTCACATTAAAGTAACAAATGGAAAATGGGTGTCATGTGCACTGCATATGCATAATATGAATGATTAAAGTGTATTGAATGTGAAATATGAAATGTTGTAAATGTGAATTATGTGTTGTGTGACTGGGTGAGCCAGTGATGATGGTCACTCACTGAGTTCACAAAACTTACCCATAATTTGCAAATATTTTTCAGGATCAAAAGAATACCCCGTTAGGTAATGGGATTATACCTACTACATACAAGTCAGAGATAGAGTTCAGGATCAGTTCGCATCTGCATTGTATTTCTTTATTTTCATACTGAATTGTATTTCCCGCAAATTTTGTATTAAGGAGTGTATTTTGAAATCATTGTACAATGTGTATGAGAATGTAATCATGTTGTATTGACATTATGATTGTGAGTGTTTTGTTTCTGGAATTGGCCTTAGTGATTAACGAAATTCTGATGAATTGAAAAATGTTTATGAAATAAAGTGGGTCTGAATTGATTACGAATTTTCGCTTACTATGTTGTGGTTTCAAAAAAAAATTATACTGAGTTTTGACTGATTAAGTGCTCTAGCATGCTGCACAGACTCGGATATCACTCATGATGTTAGGTTCGTGTTTTACGGGAGTGGGGTGTTACAATAACTAATGTGGAAGGAAACCATTTACATAGGCTCGGGTGATTGCAGTAACCCAGCAAGATGCTGAGGGCACATCTAATATGGTGATAGGTATGATTACAATTTTTGTAGTGATGACTATATTTTATATCAACCCTAGAACTATACACTTGTATGTGTTAAGAGATTGTGTTAGCTAGTTTAATGTGAAGTTGGAGTTTTTAGAGTGCCATTTGATAATGACTACTTTCACTAAAGCTACGCTAGTAGTGTAGAGCGTTCATAAAGGTAGCTACATATTAGTTAGATTTTAAACTCTCTAATGAGCTGATCTTAATAGATATCTATGACTGTGAAGTCACACTAGGAAGGAAATTAACTAATAGTACATTCTATCAATGTGGATTTCTTTTAAAGGAAGTTAGGATTTGTACACAAAGGAAGTGAGATATAGTATTCCACTGGAAACATATAATGCTTCCATCTTTTAGCATACCAAAAGTACTAAGAATTTAGTATACAAGTTATTTAGTTCCTATGGCTCGATAATTAAAGAAGTGTATGAGGTTATTTAGCATTTTAATACTGGAAAAGTAATTTGCGAATATATCTAGAGGATGAAATTGCTTATTACAATTGAATTAGTTAAGGATTAATCATTGATACTAGTAATTGGTGACTCACTTTTGATATGTTTAAATGTTATGACCTTATGAAGTGATTGATTAGAATAAATATCAATTTTAGCATAAAATTTTGTGTTAAAGGTCAAGCTTGTTTTTGATTGTAAGGTGATTTGTGGATTCATACAAAGTCATGTTAATGGAATCTTTAATCAAGACTAATCATTCAACAATACTTTTGGGAGCAATGATTAGTTTGATGTAAGCTTTCAATTGTGTGTGTCGTAGTATATCGATTCTAAGTATTGAACATTCATTATTTTAAATTTCTTTTGATTTAAGTCAATTGTTATATTTCTTGAAAATCACATAAGTGAAAATGGTGGAAGTTTTTTCAAAGAAATGTAGTGATAAGTTTTTATCCATAATGAAGAATTGTCTCATTAGAATTTAAAGCTATTATTTTACAAATAATTATAATCGACAATTGGGAGTGATAAGAATTATTTATGCAACTTTTGAACAAATATAACATGGGGATTTTAGATAATTAAAAAATTTGTTAGTAACTAATGAAGTCCCAAATTGAGTTCTGAGGTACCTAAAATTGCATAAGTATTTTATAGTATTAGAAATGGACAAATAAAGATATTATTATTGAACATCAGAGTTATACAGTGAAAGTATGAGGTATACTCTTTTTTTTTAAGAGATTGAGGTTGATAAGCTCGAAATTGTGTTATAAGAGAGTAACTTTTAAACTCTGAGGAAATTGAATGGTTTTTATATAAATAGGATATTATGTTAGTGTCTTACAATATGATCTTAAATGATTGATTTGCTTCCAAAGAATATGATGGGAAATGACAAAGGTATAATAAATAGGTCACTAGTGGTTATGGATTTGAAATTCGAAAGTTAAGGAGTCTATATGAGGCATAAGAAATATAAGAAAAAATATGATCGTGTTTTTTTTATAATTAGATACAATTAGAAAGGCAATGTTTATTATTCAGAAGTATACGAGAACAATTGTTTTGTGGAGAATCCCAATAGAGGTTTCATTTGTAGTAATCTAACTAAATGTGAGTCTTGATAGTGTTAAATGGATGGTTTGATGTATGGTTAAGTTAGCAAAGTTGCGAAAGCAATGATTTAGAAAAAGGAATTTCATGTGAAGATAAGTTGCAAATTCCAAGAACATTTTATTGAGAGGTAATGTTATGTGGATGCTAGGTTAGGAATTGTGTGTACTAGTCATGGCTATACTTAAGAAAGAAATTCTAGATTAAGTCACTTTCCAATGTGTGCTATACATCTAAGGAACACAAAAAGGAATCATACCTTGAAAGTGCATTATGATTGATAAGGTATGAAGAGGGTGATAACAAAGTATATGTTCAAATGCTTGTGAAATCAATAAGTCAAGGCTAAGAGCCAAAGAACTAAAAAAAATTGCTCAGCCACTCTTTATCCAGGAATGGAAATTGAAGCATATTATGAAGGATTTGATGGTAGATATAGGAGATAAAGGATCAAACTACAAAATTTTCCCATTTCCTAACCATCCAAAGTAGGTATTCTCTTGATAGATTAATCAAGCTATAAGCGATTGGAAGTATATAGTTACATAGACTGCTGGTATATGAGTGTAAGATACGTGAAAGAAAATTAGTTGGATTGAACTAGTTTAGAGAACCGTAAATAAGATCAAAAGTATGCAAGTCAAAGTGATAGTTCCTAAAATCGACAACATAGCTTGGTATGGAAATGGGGAAGAATTTGGAGTTTAAAGTTGAAAAAAAAATCAAGGAAATTTTTACAAATATCATCATGGAAAGGAATTGTTTGTCTTAAACAATGTGACAAGCTAAGCATATGATATGTTGGTCCCTATAAAGTGATTGATAGAGTGGAAGCACGAAGAGTCGATGGGAAGTCAATATCTGTATTTTTTTAGATGACTAAGATTGTTTAAAATTTTGAGAATGAAAATTTTATAAGGAGGGGAGAATTTGTAGTATGTTATTTCGATTATGGTGTTGAGTAATGTGTTATATATGCATTTTATAGAGTATGCTTTATTTACGGTATACTAGAGTAATTTAAATGTTTAAATGCATAATTGAGGTTATAATGAAGATCACAAATAGACCAGAGATTGTTCTAAACTCACACGGAAATTTCTAAAAAAAGTTTTAAAAAATCCAAAAAGCTATAGAATGAGTTCGAATGAGCTTTAAAAGCCCTAAAATGTGCTTTAAGGATTTAGCTGACACTTTTGAATAAAATTCGAACAATTTGATGACATCGAATAATTTCTAGATTCAATCCGAAAATTCTTCCAGGTAACTAAAAAAGTTACCGAATAATGTCAAAATACGATAAAAAGCTCCAAAATCAGGATTGGAGTTCCTAGGAACTAAAACGGGTCTAAACAAAGGTTGTTTGAATAGAATTCGGGTAATCTGAAATTATTGAATTAAAATGCCCTGTTTGGAAAATAATGGGTATTGATGATTTTAAACCCATTTGAAATTTTTAAAAGCATCCAATTAATAAGTATTGACCCTAATTAGATTATTTCATGGTCAATTTGATGATAAGACGGTTGTGAAATATTTTTGGGATTTAATTCAATTAGTTAGTGAATTAAATAAATTAAAGGGCAATTTGGTATTTTTGTTCTCATTAAGGGCAATTTGGTCTTTTTACATGATGGTAGTGGGCTGATGAGTCATTAGAGATGACTAATAAGAAAATGCCAGGTGTGTGATGAGTCATTAGTGATGACAAATAGGAAGGTGACATATGTAATCCATTAAATGAGTATACAAAGTAAAAGTTAAGACATTTTTTGTTGGGCCCCGAATTTTTTTTCTTTTTATTATTATGTATTTTTATTGATTTATTTATTTGTCTACTTTACCTATTTTTTATTTTGCCTTAATTGTTTTAATTATGTATGTGCATATACATATTTTGAGTCTTAGATTAGCAAGTATGATTGGGAATCAAAAGTTGGGCTTTTAATGGAGGGCTTGTTGGAAGAATGGGCCTTAGGAATAAAAAGGGAATGAAGAGAAGGAGGATTAGGAATAAATGGATTAGGGTGTAGTGGGCTTGGGAGGAGGAGAGCCCAAAAGCTTTGTAACCTAAGGAGAGCTCCAAAACTATGTAGTTTTGGGAGTAGGATTTTTAAGTTAGAAATAAATGAATTAGAAGGGGGAAAAGAGAAGAAGTGTCGTATGAAGCAAAGGAGAAGAGCAAAAAAACGTGAATAAGAGAGAAGAAGGGAGGAGAGCTTTCGGCCAAGAGGAAGAAGAGAGAAAATCGTAGGAGGCTTGAAGGGAAGAAGAAAGAAGGAGAAAAGGAAGAGAAATCAAGTGCTAAAGGTAGGTATTCATCTTTCCCTAGGTTAGATTCAAGAAAGGGGGTGAATAAAAGTTAGGGTTTGTGTTGGGAAAGAGGAAAGAAAGAAGAGAAGGGTAAGATTTATGGATTTTTGTGATT